>JAQZBX010019420.1:10573-33897 GCA_029593785.1 Cabassous unicinctus
CCTTGGTGTCCTTCACCCTGGCTCTGTATTCTGGTCTTGAAACTAGTTTTTTCTTTGTTTAAATAAACAAATCTATAACGTCATGTATTTCCTTTACCTTTCTTAAGGACCAGAAGAACAGAAGAATTTGTATATGGATGGTAGGTTTTGTTTGTTTTCCTTGGGCAAATTGCTGCTAAAATTTACCAAATTCTGGTAAGTCCTTCAAAAGGAAAAGATATGCCCATCGGTTTTTTTGTTGTGGGCTCTAGGAATGCTCATCAAAGAAACAGGGATGGTGATGATGTGCTAAGAGATATAAGTTAAGGAGTTACAAACCAAACAAACAGAAAAACCACATTGCACCCTAAGGAAGAATGAACTGAACTATGCTGAACTGAACTAAGTTCAGGGTTACTCAGTGTGTTAATGAGCCAGCTAGAAGATTCTGAATCCTGTTTAAAATGCTATTCTTAGCAAATCTTTAAAAAGCCTCTTCCCTCCTGCACATGCATATACCTATATGCAGTTTATATTTGTGCGTGTGTGTGTACATATATATGCCCAAGTGTATGTTTATTTTCAGGCTCTGACATAAACATGGTCACTAATAGCATATCTTTAATTTGAATAAAGGAACAATATGTGGCTTGGTAAATTATTTCAATTGTATATTAAACTGAATTTCACATTGTCTTGATTCACCAAGGCTAAAGATAAGATGTCCGTGTAACTGACAGATGTCAATCAACAAAATATTTTGTTCTAGGAATAGTGTACATGAGATCTGAATTCTGGATAAAATTATTAAATTTGATCATGCCTGATGATTTACAGAAATGAATAAAGTATGCACTCTCCAATCTTATCACAAAAACAAGTGAGAGTGGCATATGGTGAAACCACTTCAGGCTGCCGAAGAAGTAGCAAACTGTAAAACACTTTTGTCATAATATAGCATTATTCTCCTTGCCGATGAATCATTCATTGTTGTTTTCATTGTCGGTGTAAAGTCCTTTTGTTAAATACTTAGGTCTTAAATAGCTGTTAGAATATATATATATTCTAATATATATATGCATATATATATATATATATATTCTTTTTTTTTCCTAAAGCAACATTTTCTACTCCACCAGACCGATGTTAAAGGGAAGGACAATAAACCCTGATTAGTTCTTAGGTGAAGGGAGAAGTGGAAAGAGGCCGGAAGGTTTCAGAAAGTTCAGTGAAGCAGGGAGTGAATTCAAATATTCGGCAAATGACAAATAAACCAGAAAGGAGACACGCCAGCTGTTCACAACGGAAAGTTACCGAACGTGTATTTTGGTTCAAGTTCTATTTATTATATGAATAAGGAATAATAAGTTTTCAGCGGGGGTGGGGTGTCTAACTCCTTATTGCATGGAGAAGGAACAGTAAGTTTTCAATGGGTGTAGGGTGATTTCTTGGGGCGCGCCCACACCCGCTTCTTCCCTACCCGCAACCGCTCTGGTGGGATCGCGACCACGGGTAAAGAGCCCCAGGCCGCCTCTCCCCGGGCGGCCGGGCTTTCTGAGCTCGTGCTCCGTTGTCTGGCCAAACTGATCACCAAACTGTCTCCTCTCCAACTCCGGTTTCTGGCGCCTCCGGCTAGTTCCCCGAAGCAGATCCGGGCGGCGAACAAAGGCGGCGGGTGGCGGCGGCGAACAAAGGCGGCGGGAGCGCGGGGCGCGGGGCGCGCGGCCGGCTGGCGCGCCTCTCTCGGGCAGGAGGCGGCGCGCCGGAGCCCGCATTCCTCCGAAGCTCCCCGAGCCCGCGGGGCGACGTCACCCGGCTCCGCCCCCGTCCCTCCCGGAGCAAAGTAACTCTGGACGAACCGGAGCAGCGTCTGCCGAGCATGGAGAGCTGCCGCCGCGACCGGCCGGCGACGCGGGCCCCGCTCTCGCCCCCGAGGTAGTTTGGCATCCGCGGAGGGACGGCAAAGTGCCGCGGGCGCCTGGCGCCTGCCCGCCCTGGGACTGCGCGGCGGGGCCGCCACCCCCGTCGTGGATTTCGCCGCGATCCCCCGGCAGCTCTTTGCGAAGCTGCTTGAAACTTCTCCCAAACTCGACATGGATACGGCGGCGGCGGTGCTACCTGCCTTTGCGGCGCTCTGCCTCCTCTCGCCGTGGCCGCTTCTGGGGTCTGCCCAAGGCCAGTTCTCCGCAGGTGAGTGACCGCGGGGCGTCCGAGGCCGGGACGAATGCCCGGGTCGGGGCTCGCGAGGGGTGAAGCCGGCTTCGCGCAATGCAGGGATTTGGGGGAACCCTTCTCGGTCCGGGGCGTACAGGGTGGAGGGAGAGCTGTCCCCAGAGTTTGGTCCGGTTGGGACCCGGGGCACCAGGCTGAGCCCCACTTGGCGCAGGTAACTTTCAGCCCCGCGACCCATTGTTCCTCGGTGAGGCTCGCCGGGGGCGCGGGCAGGCGGGGCTCCGTGCCAGTGTGTGGAGATCGTGCTTTTCCCTGGAAACCGGTGGCCTCGGTGCCTAGCGCAGCCTGCTCTTGGTTAGTGGGGGAGACAGAAAAAGTAGCTGCGACTCTGGAGACGGCCCCTCTCTTGCTCGTGGTGCGGGCTTGCTGCTGGGTGCCAACCAGAGTGTTCAAAAAATTTCCCCGGGAAGCCATTGTCGGAGATGTGGACGCTCGCAGGGACTGACCTCGGCGCGCTCTGCCAGGTGCTTTTTCTCCCGGGAATACCCTCCCCTGGCTATTGTCTAACTACTTCCCCGTCCCTCCCCCTGCCTCTTCTCCCCGGGCACTGGGCTGCTCTTGAACTTGCTCAGTGGGTATGGCTTTGCACGGAGTGTGTTCCGTGTGTGCTGGCGGAGCCTGTAAAATATTTGGAAATGTGACTCGAAGGAACCGCGCCAGGAGGTCCTGGACCAAGGTCTGGGCGCCAAGTCGGGAAAGCTTGACCCCCGCCTGGGAGCCCGCTCACCAGGCAAAGCCACCGCCAAGTGGCCCAGGACGCCTGGAGCCCGCCTGAGTGATGGGGGCTGCAAACGGCTGCCGCCCTCCAGGAGAACCCGAAAGGAGGGATGTGGCGCGGTCCTGCACGGGAGCCCTTAGGGCTCTAGGTAAAGCCACTCAGAGAAGTCCGCGACCCGCGTCCCTCCCGGTCCCGTCCTCTGTTCCCTTCCAGCTTTGTTATCCTTCCCGTAAGCTGGTTGCTTCTTCGTTTCTCTCCTCTGGGGGCTCTGAAGTTTCACCAGGTGGACGCTGGGGAGCGGGCTCCCGGCGCTTGCCTGCCTCCCGCGGGTCCTGACAACTTTTCTGGCCAACTCCTGCAGCTCAGGGTGGCTGGTGCCCGGGTCGCGGTGCAGATGGAAACTCAGGGGAGGGGTGATGAGGCGGCGAGGAAAGCGACCGCCGCGCTCCTGGCCGAGGCCGCGGAGAAAGAACTTACTTTGAACTTGCCGGTTTTCCTCGTTGTTGTGGCTGCTCGGTTTCCTGCAAATAAACTCGAATTGTTGAGTTCCAGACTAATAGTTTCTTTCCCTTCCGGCCCCTCTGTCCCCGTTGGAACTCTGCAGAAGGAGTTAGGCAACAGATTCAGGTGGCGGCGTGTGTTGTGCATTCAGGCAGTGATTAGAAAGTGCAGCGTGCCGAGGAAAAGCTGTTTACGTAGTTGATATATGTAGATGGCAACTGTGGTATGCAATGAATGACCCGATGGTTTAATTTAATTCTCTCTGGAGTGAGCATTACTGCCTGCGTCTTTGACATATATTGCTCCTTGGTATTGGAACCGTGCTTGATGTAAGTCATTACATGCAGGCAAGTTGGAGAGAGTATTGATTTCTGCGCTCTGTTTTTCTCTGCACAGAGAGCTTTTGCTTTTGTAGTTTGTTAATTGAAAGTTTGAACTCTACCAGTTGCATGATTATATTTACATGCATTCAAGAGTTGCAACTATTAGCTTCAACAGCTGATGGATATATTTTCAGCAAAGAAACTCTTTTTCCCTTTTCAAATGTTATTTACCTCTTAATGAACAAGTAAATATTAAATTTCCTCCAGTAGAATAGGCAGATGAGCTTTTTTGATCCTTGGAGTTCACATAGCACGGAATGAGCAATTGTGTTCTTAGACATCCAGTTCTGAGTAATTTAACTAAATAAGCCTGGCTTTTCTTTAGTGACAAAAGCATAACTATAAACTTTGTTATATTTAATTAAAAGAATGTGTAATCCTGACAAATGCAGTTCTCACTGGACTCTCAGATTTTGTATATACCCAGAATTGAATGCCTTTTATTACCAGAGTTTAAAGTCAGATTGCACATCTGCCCTTCTCCATAAATTAAAAGTTTGTTTTGTAACCATTTCTTTCTTTTTTTTTTTTTTTTGGCTGTGATAAATTGTTTGGTATTCTGCTCTTATCAAGTCCTATGGCCATCAGATTTGTTTAAAAGACAGAGTCAGAGACTGGAGGCATATTCTTTGCTGCTGTTTTTCTTATATTGTGCTTTAAATGATGAACTTTAATTTCTATTGAGAAATTTAAATGAATATGCTTTAAAAATCTAAAACAAATATGTGCACAGAATTAAAAAACATCCTATGAAATGTGTCTTTTAAATCATACTCAGTAAGGTCAGTGTACTTTTCAAAGATTATCATGTGATTCCTAACGTGGTGTGCTTAAGAAGCAAATTTTGAAAGACTGAGGATTAATGATCTTTGAGATGTCATACATGTGTCCTATTCTGTTTGTGTTACAAACCTTCATCACTTTGACTGTTTTCCTTAGCTTTTGGAGTTAAAATAGAAAAATGCTGTGTGAGCTTCTTTCGAGCCAGAACTTTCTATACATCTCAACTTATATTCTTTCAGTTTAATCTCTCACTAAAAATGACGCCATTGTTATATCTAGAGACACTGAGACATAGAAGCACAAAGATGTGCTGAAGTTAATTCAGTGGGTTTTGTAGCTATCTATCCTCTCTTGCTCTTTAGCATAGCTGGGAAGTATAATACAAGAAAGTTTTCTGCACTAGGATTCAGATGACTGACAAAACCAGTCACCAGTGAGGTGACTTGGGAACTCAATTTTCTCATCCGTAAAGCAGGGATAATAATCTCTCCCTCAACCTTTCCACGTGGTTATTATGAGGACCAAATGAAGGAATTTATGTGCCCAGGCCCTGTAAACTGTAGAGCTTTATGCAGCTCCCTGGGGTATAATCATCCTATAGGAAGGTAGCTGAAGTGCCTTAGTTTTGGCTCTTTACTGCTCTGTTCTTGGTGAGTCCAGCCCATTCAGGATGGCTTTTTTGTTTATTTTTCTACTCGACCAGGCATTTGTTTTAATCATTATTAAGCATAAGTGCCCTGGATTGTCCTGACCACAAGTTTATCAGCATAGGGAGGGAAATTATCCTGTTTATTTTTAAAATTGCTTACCTTGTGTGAATCATTACCTGAACCAAAACCAGTGAGTCCCTCCGAACATTCCCGATATTTTAACTAGAGAAGAAATAGGTTTATAGTCAGTTTCTTTAGCTGTTTGTTCCACTGTTGGTTGTTCAGCCTTTTCATTTTAGTGTAGAGAAAAATCTGCAGTTTTTCAAATGCAGTCTTATCAGTGACCTAGAGAGGGACTATTGTCTCTCTAGTATAATGTGAGCCCTGAAATGCAGCTCAAAATCCTCCTGCCATGGATATAGTTCCTGGCATGTCACACTGTAATTGTGCACTCACCTGGACCCTTAGGTCCCTGTAACCCCTCTAGGCAGTGCCACTCTACACAAGGCTGACCCTGTGCTGTCTCTGTGTGCTGAATTATTTTCTCTTATACTTAGTATCTTCGAGGAAGAGAGATTGGAGGCAGCTTGTTTCAGGGATTGCCCTGTAATTTCTTGGTTTTGACTGGCCAGTATCCCTCAGTTCATTAAAACCCCCATTTTTTACTCACTAGCAACTGGAGATTTCCCAGGACTGATTTTTCTCTCCCTAGTCCCCTTATATCTGACTCTCTTGATTTTCCTGGCTTGTGAGATGTCATCTTGTGTCTGGCCTACCCAGACGGGAAGAGGCAGTCTGGCTGATATTTGGGCTTTGGCGTGTGTGCTGCTGACAGCTTTTCTCTTCATGTTCATAAATGTGAATTTGAAAAATAAATCAACCCCTCTGCCACTCCACCCCCTCCCATACTCCCTCCTACTCTTCTCTAGCAACAACAAAGCCCTGTACACATATACAAAATGACAGTCTTTTCGCTTGCATCAATTTTTTTGGTGCTGGACATGTTCTTAAAACACAAAAATGTGACTCACCTAGTACCCAGTGCTAATGCGAGTCCTCCCACCAAATCTCATATTTCTAGCAATGATAGTTTGTTACATGTTTTTTTTATGGCCTTTCAAAATATATTTAATTCTCGTGATGTGATCCCATCCAGAGAAACTGCTTTGCTGCCTAGCAATACTTTTGAAGACCCATGTCCTAGGTCTGCTCTCGGTGGTGTTGATGATGCATGGTGTAAATCATGTTAAATATGGACCTGCTGCCCAGAAGCATGGAAAATCCTCTTCTCATCTGCCCCACGCTGTTCCCATTTCCTCTACTTGCTCTTCAGGGAGGGCAGGAAGAGGAGTGCTGGAAGATTTAGAGCCGGAAGCATCAAGAGAGTTTACAGATTGTTCTAAAAGACAAAACAGAACACTTGAATTCTAGGGGGTGGAGTGGGGGGGAGCAGAGAGAGAGAGAGAGAGAGAGATCTTTTACTTTTCTGAAGACGGAAAAAAAAATCCTGTTTTGACTGGTTTATTGGAATCAGCCTTTGCCTTTGTCCAAACACGTTCATTTCTTATTCTGTGGATGTAAAAATTCCCCTCTGTGTATTCCTCTCAGACTTACCCTTTGATCATATGTATCTGGTCTGTATTCCTTTATCAAATGGTGTTACTCTTTGCCTAAAAAGGGTTGTAATAGCTTTTGAACATGACTTGCTTTTCATCAAAACTCATGCTGCTTGTCAGAGTTACTGAATAATAGTACTCTATCAATTCATCACATTCTTTGAATGTTGATAACAAAACAAGTGGAGAATACATCAATCAGGCTAATTTTCTTTTCGATTAAAGCCAAAAAAAACCTCACAAATTTTCATATCCATTAAATATTCTTTTTATGTCACTGAATATTTGTTTGTGCTTATATACCTTTGAATATGTGAGACTCTAAGTTCTTTTTTGTAAACAGGGCTAGAAAATTTGAGTGCCACAGTACCTGATTTTTTTTAGATAACTGAGATAATTTACATATGGCTATTCTTTCGGAAACTTAAAAAATTTTTTGAATATTCGAATGTTTGACACCATTGTGACCTCTGGAGTTAGATATTATATAAACCTCAAAGCTATCTTAGTGGAGATATATTTTATGAAATATTTTCTTAAAGCAACATAAAAGATTCCATGAAGATTCTGTTGTGGGAGGTATGCTTATTTTCTTTAGTATTCTTGACAAGAATTAAGGGAATTATTTTGATTTGTACCTAATATTTGAGTAATAAAAACCATCTGAGGTTTTTCAGATTGTTGAGATTCTGGAAAAACATAGGGCCTGGGATGTAGGATCACGGTGAGCCTGTTGGTGGGACATTGCCATTTACCCACTTAACTCAGAGTTGAATTTTTTGGCGTTCTCCCTGGGGTATTGATAATCTGTGAAAATTGCAAGTGACCCAGTTGGTCATTTACGGTTGTTTTAGGAGCAAATTGGGTAGTCCTGAATGAAATAATTCATGTTTCCAGGGTTGTGGACCTCTATTAATAAAAAATGAACCGGGCAGCGCTGGCTGAATTCTTACACAGGTGTCATTCTAGGAACTGTTTTAAAAAGAGGAGCTCAGGTGGAAAAAGAAACTAATAAAATAGTGTCTGGTTGAGTTATTGTTTGCATTTTGGGCCTGGCAGTTGTAAATATGTGTGTGTGTGTGTGTGTGTGAGTGTGCATAGATATATGCATACATATATATGTATTGGTGCAGTGACTGAACTTCTTCATCCAAAGGGTTAGGCTAGAATGAAGGGCATCTAGAGATGGGATCAAACCTCTCCCTATTATATATTCTTGGAAGGAATATTGAAAATGGATAATTATTTCCTCTGTTTCATGGATGGAGAACGTGAAATGGAAAGTAAATGAACTATATGTATATACTGCACTTTCCTTTACTATACTATACCATACTTTTAATGAGAAAATAAATCTTCCTCCAGATTGGTTTCTATTTATATAGACCCTTCCCAATACAACCTGCTGCGTAACCAGCTGCAAATAGGCCTGTTCCCCAAACCCTGCCCAAGGCAGCAGCTGACCAGCAGCAGTCCTCCTAATCCTTCTTGGGAGGTGGGGAAGACTGAGCAGCTGCTTAAGTGGCAAAATGGCAGAATCTCCTTAATGCGATTTATCTTAGATCATTCAGCATTTTTAAGAGTAGAGAGAAACCTTTCAAGGGTCCCCACTGCCTACCAGGCCTTGGTAGCTGATTTGCTTCATGGTCAATGGCTTCCCCAACTGCAAGGGGCCCTAAGATTTTGCTACTTAAATTGTGGACCATGGGCCAGCAGCATCCACGTCACCGGGGAACTTGTTGGAAGTGGTAGTCTATCAGGCCCCACTACTGAATCAGAATCTGCATTTTAATAATATCCCCGGGTGATTTGCTTGAACTGTTTAGTTTTGACAAACACAGCTCTAGGACAAAGAAAGTGCGTGAAAAGATTTGCCACTTGTACTTTACTGCAGAATTCTAAGAGTATTGTGAAAGGATGAATTACAGCATGAAACAAATTTCCCTGGATATATATTTATTTTCAATATTCACTTGATTATAATTTAACAGCCCAGACAAATCAAAAGAACAATACCATACTGTTATTTTTTAAAGAAACACTTGGACACTTTTGAAAGAAATATTTTCATAATAGGGATAAAAATAAGGCTAAATAGTGTTGGTTATTAATATTTTTGTATAAGAACATTTAAAGATAAGCATATTATCTAAGGAACCAAGCAAGGTATGCAAATCATTTTTCCTTAGCATATTATTTTTGTTGATACAAGAAATAGTATCCCCTCTGACATTACTGGCAGCAGTTCTTGCTTTATAATTCTGTTTCTCCTAAGTGTAATTTAAGGATCTTTGTAATAAGGAGCTCATTTATAGGACAGTCAAATTTAATGAATGGGAGTTAGTAGGTAGAATGCATTAAATATCACTGGTGTTCTTTTCACTATCTATTGTGCTTAGATTTAAGAACAGAGATTCTTGACAGTTTTCTCAAGAGAAAAATTATGATGTAATAGACAGTGTACACTATTCATGTCAAAACACAATTTTACTTGCATTTTATAGCTTGCTTTAGCATTCTTTTAGAAAATGAATTTTCCCAGAAGACCTAATTGCCTTCTTATTAATGAGCCTGTAAGTGTGTTTTGTTATCCGTTTTCTATTCTAAATGTGTCTACTTTTGCTGGCGTTTCAACAGTGAAGTCTCTGATTAAATTACGACCACTGGATTTGTTTTTACCACTCACTAGTGATTCAGAAAGCACTGCAATAATGACATGGTTATGACAGAGACTAATGAAAAGCAAGAAGTATAAATTAATATTAACCTATAATAGTTGGTCACATTGTGATATTGGGAGCTGGAATTTGGGGTGATGTAAAGCCATATTCTCTATATTCTTGATACTATAATTGTCTGCTTAACCTGTATTGTCTGAAATACAAAAAAATACCATTGGATTAATAAATTGCAAATCATAATTTCCACAGTTACTTATTTTAGGCACTGATGTTTAAAGAAAGAGTTTAATTGGAGAAAGATCAATGTTGAAAGAGAGCTTAGTGATGGAGAAACTCTAAAATATACCTTCATACATCTTCAAGAGCTTGAGCCTGAAGGCTCTGACTTGTTACTTTTTCTAATTTTTCTTCAAATCTTGGAACTTGCCTTTTGTACCAGTTCTACTTGTATTCTTGTCAGTAATAATTAGGTTGGTTCATTTATTCCTTCACATGTTGGTTGGAGAGGAGAGATTTTTCTACACAATTGCAAAAACACCAATAGAAGCTGTCACTTCCTGAGATGCTGGGCCCCTATGGTCAGTGTTTGACATAATTTTAAATCCTTACATAATTCTCTAAGATTGGAATCACCTCCATTTTACTGAACTTACAGAGGCTAAGTAGTAACTTGTCCAGAGTGACTCTGAGGAATTAGTAGAACTGAGATTCATTATTGAATGTATACACATGTGTGTAGCAATACAACCCAGACTGGTTACAACAAAAGGAAATTTATTGTCTCTTGTGACTGACGATTCAGGTGGAGCTAGATTTAGGAGCTCCCATAATGCTCTCTGATGCCATCTCTGTCCACTTGCTCTGGAACCCTCCAGGAGCTTTGTTCTTAGGCTCTTTAGAGAGGTGAGGTGGCTGCAGTACCTCCAATTCCTCAGGCTCCCAGATTCAAGTCCATTAGGAAAATGCAAATTATTTGCTGGTCAAACCTGAAAAGGGCCAGCGCTTCACTTGATTGGATCCAGGCCAGTCATTGTCCAGCTCCTGAATCAAAGGCTCTGAATAAAGGGAAGTAATTGCGCCGATTAGCTTAGCTCAGGGTTCTGGGTCAGCCCTAGTTCCCCCACCCTGGCCACCTGGACTGAGAAGGGGACTGTGGATCCCCAGGTCAACGTTGTTAAAACATGGGGGAATGGATCTGGAAAGGCAACGAAACCACTGTTTGGCTGCTCACTTAAAGGAGTACTAAAAGCAGGGAAAGAGTGGGGAACACCTGTGTGTTTGTTTATACTCTTTCTGAGGGGAAAGAAAGGAGATGAGGAAAAGGCAGTTGGATGAGGTGGTTCCCAGTTTTGGATCACTAGGTCATCAGAAAATCACCTAAGTCTGCAGAAAGACTCCTTGGACTCTAAGGAGAATGGGGTGGCGGAAGGAAGAGAAGAGAGAGGCAATTTGCAACAGGCAGCTTCGTGTGCGTTACAGATCAGCTGTTCATAATTTAGCGAGTGTCTCTTTTTTGGCTTTTCCGTTAAGACCTACTTTAAAGCATGAGTTTCCTTATTTTCATTATTTATTCTCATTGTCTGCCTCAGTATTGAATAAGTTCGAGACTAAAAATTCACATCATTTTAAGAGCTAAAAGAGGCCTTGGAAATTCATGGCCTCTTCATTCTGTAGGATAAGAAACTGAGGCTCAGAATGGAGACATGACTTGCCCAGAGTCCTACAGCTTGGAAAAACTTGAGCCCAAATGCGGGATTTTGATTTGTAGGTCAGTGGCATCATTACACAAGCATTCTATTGCAAAATGATAATTTGTATAGTTAACTGTTTTTTAAGATTTCCTTTAATTATTTTAGTCTTATATTCTGAATTTCTTGAGCATAATGTTTCAAAATAAAAACCTGACTTAATGATTGCCTTGATTAGAATAGTAATTTAAATGTAAGGTGATAATATGCCTGGAATAAAGGAGACCATTTTAGACAGCTCCTTGGCTTTCAGGTATGGTGACAGGATTTACACACACACACACACACACACACACACACACAGAGACGTGCTTGCCTTGTGCATTTGTTTATTTTTAGTAGAAGGCAAGAGGTAGGTTAAATTGTAGTGACTAATGCTGATTGAAAGAGAAATAAGACCTAATAACTCTTTACTCTTTGGAAACTAATTTTGAAAAACCCAAGAGGTGAAAATGAATCTGTTTATAATTTTGCTCTTCTCACTGCTGGTTCTTAACTCTATAATGCATGTCTGAGTATCGTGGGAGTTGCTATAAGAAATATCTTGGTACTGAATAATGAATAAAGTGCAAAAAGTGGCAGCTCTTTTTCCAGCCTCCTCCTCTGTCCCCGAGAGCCTTTGCTAGACTCAAACCTGTGTTAAGGACCTGGAACTGGGTGTGACCCGAGGACCAGGGCCTCCAGCGGGGCCGTGCCAGGTTAGAGCAGTGGAGGCCCCACACACCTCTGCAGTTGATAATGGCCCTTCTGTGCCAGAGCAGCTGGCTTGGCACCGGGGGATGAAGATAGTGGTTGTGGGGAAGGCTTATCAGTTGGGGAAACTGTAACTCCTGAATGATGACGTTTGTAATAATTTGCCTAGCAACCTTTCCGGTTGAACTAGAATGCTCTGGTTTCGACCCATTATTGCCCTTTTATCTGTACACACATTTAAATACTTCTGGGAATAGAGGTGGTGAAAAGGCAGGCAAGGACCTGCTTCATTCAGAGAGAGAGCAAGAGGTTGTTTCGGTGGACAGCACTGTGCTTGCCATAGGCAGGACACTTACTTTCTGGCTTGGAGGTTTAGGGGGCGCAGTTCTGTTCTGCCTCATCCTGCATTTCCTTATCTTTAAAATGGGGATTTTTCAATGAAAAATGATTTTAATGTCAGCTTTATCCACTCAAGAGGACACTTAAAGATAAAGGTGATATATGTGCAAATAAAGATATAGGAAAATATTTTTATAACTGTAAAACACCATAAAATCTCTATTTTGTTAGGAATGGAAACTTTGATAATGAAATTCTCATTGTTGAAAGCACTGAAGTTATATATGCTGAAAACCGGTATGAACACGATAGATGCTTCTTAAATTTGCATATCTAAGTTAGATATTTTTGAGGAAAGTGATTGCATATATAGCAAGTTGCTTGTAGACTCTCTTCCTTTTCACTGCTTTCATGAGGAGATAGTGCCCTGGCCACCCAGCTGGCGTGCCTGGTTGGCAAGACCATGAGTCGGCTGAGGTTTGTATCCCTTTATTCTCTGGCTCCACCTGTCTTTGAGTGTCTAAGATGTGGCAAGCACTGTGCCAGGTGCTGGGGATGCTGGCCAGCAAGCCAGGTGTGATCCCCTTGTGAATGTTACTTTTATGACTTTTAAGGAGGGGTCAATCTGCATAGCTCTACATATTGGTGATTCCCAGGTGAAGCCTGGGGCTGTTTTGTAACTGACCATATACCTGTGGCTTGGCAAATCTCTGAGCTCAGTCTTTTACAATTTACTGGTCCACTTCAGAACTTGCCTGGTATAATTCCACTGTGTCGGCAGTCTTTCCATAGCTCGGCATCCTCAGGCAAAATAGTAGAAGGTGACCAAGAAAAGAATTATGGAAAAATTGCCACAATGATAGTAAAATTCCACCAAGTGGAATTTCCCAGAAGTTGAGTAATCTGAAACGTAAACAGAGTTGGTCAGAGGAGAGCACATTGGTTTTCTGGAAGCTTAGAGTCACTTTGTCTGCCTGTGGAAGCAGGATCAGGAAGGATGGCCAGCGAGCTTGTAGGCTACAACTGTACGTAAAGGCTCAGGTATGACCTGAACATTTGTACGGTTCTTTGTCTCAAGATCCATATTTGATGGAACCTGCTGCTGCTTATCGACTGCCCCTGTTGCCTGGACTCTCTTCAGTCTCTGCGGCTGCAGTGGGGAACCCTTCGCCCTGAGTAGTGAATGGGCAGCCAGGAGGGAGGGGGGCCAGGGGCAGTAGAGAATTGCGGACCCTTAGGGATGGGGGAGCCCTGGGACCAGCCCCAAACTGCCCCTGCACCACTGCCGAGCAAATTCAATACCTAGCCCTTTGGTCATTCATTTGGAAGGGTATTCACATTTAAGTACACCCATTGTCCTACCAGGAAATGGAGATTTTGAACTTCTGTTCATATTCAAGGAGGCCCACATGACCAGCAGTGTGTGAAATAAGAGATTATTGTGGAGATGTGTAAATTTTCTCTAAGCATAGTTGAAAATTCCCAAATTGCACAGGTCCAGGCTTCAAAAATATGCATTTAGAAAATGATACCATTTTAGTAAGGCCAGTAAAATTCTGAGTCCATTTTATAGTGCTACAAAAGACCCCTAAATGCCAATCTCCACAGATAGAGTGTAGCATGATGTTTAATACTACAGACTCTGGAATCTGATTGTTTGAGTGTGAATATTGGTTCCATTTTCTTCTTGCTATAACCCTAACCACTTTCCTTCAGTTTCCGCACCTGTAAAATGGGATAATAAAAGTGCCTATCCCGGATGTTGTGAGGAATGTTGAGTTAACATGTTGCTTAAAAGAGTGCCTGGCACATTAATAAAATTCATTCCTTTTAGCTATTATCATTGTTATTATTATTATTGGAGTACTTTGACCAGTGGTGGCAGAATATCTGATCTCATGTCATTTTCTTTTAAAATCTCTAGCTGCATTATTACCTTTTTTCTTTAAAATAAAACCAGCAGAGTAGATAATAGGATGCCTGAACTAAATCAACTCATTGTACTGATTAACAAGACCGCAGCTAGCCCTATAAAAAATATAATTCAGTGTTTATTGAAAACAAGAGGCAAATTTACACTGATTCCTAAACATCAGAATCTTATGATAAATGACGGAAAATCAGTAAAATAGATGCGGTTGGGAGCTAGAGTGAGGGTGCAAGAAGCATTCCATTGTAGGTATAAAAGACCTCAGAAATCTCTAGGAAATACATTTAAAATGTCTGAGATAGGTCGGGAGAACTGGGGATTTTTGGCATAAATGAAACTGCTTACCCCCTGGAGAGATTTAATCTCAGATAAAATATGAAACTATAATTTAGTAATAAGATTAAAATTGGAATTGACCAGAAAGTTGGAGTGAGATCTCTGCCACTTCAGGTGGCAGGAAGATTATTGTCTTGTCTACTGGCAGCACTCAGATTTAGAAAGGAGATAATTGGACTTAAGCAAAAGGTAAGAGAGGCCTCCTGAACTCCTAAAGAATGTTTTCCCAAAGCTTATAGAACGAGAAAAGGATATTAGTATTGCTTCCATTTACATTTGAAACATATGCTAAGCAAATACCTTACTGGCCTTTAGAACATCATTTACCAATGAATTCTATATCATGTTTTTTTCCCTTTTTCCCCTGAAGGTTGCTGTTGATATTTAATCTTCCTTAGCTCACAATGTAATGAGGTAGTTTCAAATCCATTTAAGCTCTAAGACTTTTTCAAGGCACTAATCCACCTGGGTCAAGCCATATTTAAGAGTCCTGGCATTGGTAGAAGGGTCTGGCTTAACTTCTGACAATTGCTAGCTCATTTGCAGAGTTGCTCTTTGACCAGTCAATTCAGAGGAAAGCCTTCTTTAAATTTCAGCAAGGGTTTTGTTTGATGCAAGCTTCGGATTTCTTCTACTCTTTCGGCTTTTTACTGTATGTTTTCTAGTTTTGGTTGAAACACACTCTCCTCTATTTAACGTTATACTTGTGAAAATATTTGCTTTCCAGATACAATTAAAAGTTCCTGTTAACTTAATTATTACAGAGGCTCATTGAATCTCACTGAAATAAATTCTTTTATAGCATTCCATTTACCATAATAATACAATTTTATGCCCTGAGTGCTCCTATTAACTTAGGTCTCTGTGACTTGGTGGCAGTTGGTGTCTTCATTTGCTTCTGACCATTTAACGAGCAAGATTCTTAAGATGTTGTCACTTTGATACACTATTTGACCAACTTCACAGTCTTAATAAAAAGAAGCATTTAAAAAGTTAGTTAGGCAAAAACCAGTAACAGTCTGACACATTTAAACTTAAATATGGATCAATTCTAAAAGAGGAGCTGCACACCTGGACTCTTTATTCTGGGCTTCAGAATCATTACTCAGTTTATTTTGAAAGGCAACTGGTCCATATATATTTGTCACAACAATATCTATAGGACACTGAATCAGAAAAGGATTCATTGAGAATGGCAGGCTTTACTTAAAAATACTTAAATATAATAATGTCACAAGAAACTATAAATTATAACTGGTATGGTTCAGACTCTTGACTGCCAAGATTTTTGCAGTAGGGAACTGGAGAAATCCATAACCAGCACAGGTTCGAGCAGATACCTCCAGAGGAAGCCAGGTGATCTGACTCCTTGCTCTTTAGGCAATGTCTCTTAGGTTCTGCAGTTGTATTCTTTCCAAGCCAACTCTGATCAGGAATGTGGATCCCAGGTGAAGACTGGGAATTGTTCACTCTGCTAGCTTAGGTATAGGAATCTGCAAGGCAGTGCTTTGGATTTTCCACAGTGGCATGGTATGTTCACTTAGTATCCACTGGAGATCTTTCCTAGTCACTCAGCAGTGTTTGCTCACAGTTGAGAGTCAGCAAACCAGCAGATAGAAAGATAGAAGCATTCTATCCACCCCGTCACTCATTCACAGTTACATCACCCATTTCCCAGTTGCTAGCACATTTTAGAAAAGCATGTAATTTTATTAAAATTATCTCCTGTTGCTTTCAAATATAGTCAAGTAAAGGGGAAGGGAAAGAAAAAGGGCAGGGTATCGAATCAACATTTACCTTTTCAGGTGCCATTGCCTATTTTTGGGATTACAGCTGTGCTAAGCATTGTCTTTTACGTGAGCCATAAATGAAAAGGATGTGTCTATTCTGTACACTCTAACCATAGACTTGTACTTTAGTGTCAGCATATCAAACATAATATCCTTTTGAGCTTGTTATAATAGAATGATACCAGTCTAAATTATTAGTACTTCTTGTTTGATAACACCTGGTTGGGGCAGGCAACATTGATTTGTGCATTCATGTGATTGATGAGGATTCCTGTTAGAGTTAGAGAGGCTGAAGAACTAGTGGCCCCTTCATTCAATTAAATGTGTATGCAGAGATTATCTTATTTCTTTCATAGCAGTTTGGTTGATGTCACCAAATAATGTGTGTCCACTCTGTGCCAGGCAGTGTGTTTGGCAGAGAAGGCAAAAAGATGAAAAAGTTGACTAAGTTCCTTCACACAAGGACCTCATAGACTAGTTGGGGTATTTCCAGAAATAAATAAGTTATAATTCAAAGGGGAGGAGAGGCAGGTCATTCATTCCTGGAGTGATTAATTGGGCTTCCGGCATCAGATCATCATCTGGCAAAAATCCCCCAGAAAAAGAGCATACAAAACACAGGGTCAAGTGAGGAAGTAGTGGTGGTGGTGGTGGTGGTAAATTTTTAACAATCCTCTCTCTTTCCTCTCTCTCAAAAAAAGCTCTGTTTTAAGCATTTGCTAATTTCCATGGTGTAAATACTGCCACCATGGTTGATTTCAAACTACTAATGTGACATCATTGAGCACAAGAGTTGGGAACAGATGAGATGTGTAGTAAGTAGCACATCATTACATAGTATTTTCCCCGCGGAGATACAAGAGAAGTAAACCTCAAGAACATAGCTAATAGTAAAATGTAGTAAAATAATTAGGAAGTGATACTTCTGAGGTTTTATTACCTCTGTTTTTAATATAATTTAATTGTAAATTTACACAATTTAATTTTTAATAAACAACTGGCTTACAAAATTCCTGAAAAATTTAACAGTTGGCAGTCATAAGCAGGTACGAGCTGGGTGTGTATGATTATAATCTTGGGGTGTATATACTCTTGGATATGGTTGTAAGGATTCAGTGAGGGAATCTGGTTTAATTATGGGCCTTTCTATCACACTTTCCCATTAGAGTACCATTTAGTGTAAGGTGGGCTGGTCTACGTTGAAATCCATTAGCAGAGATTTAGTTATCAGGAAGGTTTAGGTTCATGGATAATAAATGTTGATATTGAGGCTTTTGGAGCATCCAGTATGGAGCCTAATCTCATAGGAAAAGTCTTAAGAGGAAGACTATCTTTCTGCTCTGTTTCCCCTCTGCACAGATTGAGCATCTTTGATCTCAGGTATTGGTGTGACTAACCATCCAAGCTCTCCTAAGGGCTATTAACTTAGAGGCCTAAGACTACATAAAGGGGAAGCTTTTAAAAGCCTTTGAATTATATACATTTTTCATTTTAAGCACTATCTTTTCTGGAATTTTACACAGTAGGTGGTGGGTTTCCAGCAAAAATAGCTCGAAAATTATTATATAATCCTTGTACCAGTATACCCCTCGTGGCCCACAGAAGCACACAGCATTAAAGATATCCAGAAATATTGGATTAATGCACAAATGAGTGACAGTGACTGGATTTGCATCCAATTCTGCTACATATTGTTGCTTTGATGAATTATTGATGTATATGAAATTGTCAGCATCTATAAAATCCACATTTTTTATATGAAGCATGTTTCTCATCTTAATATTAGATTTGAGCTCTTGGTTTGATGAGTTTTTAAAAAATTATAATCCACCAAATTATCAGTTGTTAGCTAGATATGGTTTGTTCTGATTATTTGACTTGATGACTTTGAACCTTTCTTTATTTTATCCCTGCCAATGTCACATATAATTGGAATGTTGTTTTAACGCATGCTCTTACAATGTTTATTTCTTTAAAACAAGAATATTCCATGTTCTAAAAAAATGTCATGTAGTCGTAATGCAGTGGTAAGTGAAAATTCCAGTGCCTCAGGAATTCCTATGCTCAGCTCTGTCCACAAAGAAGTTTGTGTTTAAAACTAAGATATTCCAATTGGAAGATATTTTTTGAAATTGGCAGGTTGTGAATATGTTGTCTGATTATTATTATTATTTTTCCTTTTGATGGGAATGGTGCGTGTGTTTGTGTTAATTCAGTTCAGGAGTATATGACAAAGGGCCAACAGTCCTCAGCTGACTTATTTTGGCAAAATGGATTTCTCTTTGTATAGCTACAGCTTATGTAAAATATTTTACCTCATACCTTTTATCTCATACATTTCCTCCTAAATAATTTCATTTAAGAGGAATTTGGAAGCTGTTAGAATTTGGAAGCTGTTAGAGGCTCCCCCTTACAAGGTTTGCAGTGATTAGCAGGTCATAAGGCCATGACTCAATTCCCACCCATTGAGCAAGCCACAGCCTATGTGCCTGGGGGCAGCCCATCTCCCCCCTAGAATGAACAAAGGAGCCATATCACAGTGGGAGTGGAGCAGATAAGGACCTTCACCCCTTCAGGGCCCAGGTGCCACCAACCCCTCCCTCATTCCAAGAATACCCCACCTCCTAGCCCACTACCCCCAAGCAGACAGGGGAAGAATTCACTTTTATAGCCCCTTATTGGCAAAGCATTCCAAACTTTATAGTTTCAAACTAGATTTCATAACCAAGTTTTTCCAGACTATGCAAGACAAAGTATAAATTTAAATTCTTCTCACTTAATATAAAATTTTCTTTCATATAGCTTTTTCTTTTTGAGGGATAGCACAGATGTGGTTTTATTTTATTTTATTTTTGAATATATTTTTTATTTATTTTTAAAAGATACTTAGATTAAATAAAATGTTACATAAAAAAATACAAGGGATTCCCATATGCCCCACTCCCCAGACCTCCCCCTTTTCCCCACATTAACAACTTCTTTCATTAGTGTGGTACATTCATTGCAATTGGTGGATACATTTTGGAGTATTGCCACTAAGCATGGATTATAGTTTACATTGTAGTTTACATTCTCTCCCACTCAAATCTGTAGGTTATGGCAGGATATTTAATGGCCTGTATCTGTCATTGCAATGTCATTCAGGTCAATTCCCAAGTCTTGAAAATACCCTCATATTATACCTCTTTTTCCCTCTGCCTGACTTCAGCACCTCCAGTGGCCACTGTCTCCACATCAATGATATAATTTCTTCCATTCCTAGAATCACAATAAGTCTATAGTAGAATGCCAGTAATCATATAACTCTTCTCAAATAATTTTCAAGCTAAGTTTGCTAGAAAACCACCACCTACTGTGTAACATTCCGGAAAAGATGGTGCTTAGTGTGAAAATGTATTTTAAGTCTTCTCAATTAGTGGACTCCTCAAGGAGAGGAGATAGTGACAAATATTACTCAGTATTAATCAAGGTGTAATATTGGCTGGAAGTTTTGTTTTGTGTGCTTATGTGTTTATGGGAAATCTCTCAGAGATTTCTTTTAAAAAAAATCAATTTCTTCTCTATGGCCTGGGATTAGTTGACTTTAAACTCAATGTCTTACTCTTGTGTCTGTAATACTGTGGCAGTTAAATGATATCCAGAATGCTGATCGAATTAGCAGAGCGTAATCAAAGCTTTAATTATTCTAGGTAGATGTAATTCATAAGGCTGGAGTTCTTACCAATAATGGGCACAGTGATTGAAATGAAAGGTCCCCTCTTGGATAATCATGATTGCTTTAACTAAGACAACCCGTTGTAGAGCATCTGTTTTTGACAGACAACTTCTACTTATTATTTTGCATCTGCACATTCTTATGTATTCAGCAGGGCCTGATAAAGATCTGTACTTCATCTCCGACTGTAAAGCCCCTCATTCATTGAGGCTGATAACATGAAGACAACAGTGCATTGGTGTCAGGATTTTACCTGCCTCTGTGTCAGAAACCGAGAGTCAATAGGTACATGTTTCTCTGGGCTGTTTACCTGTCTTGTCTAGACTTCCATTTCCAGGGTAGAAAGTATATCCTTTTTAAATGTTTTTGGTCCACTAACCTACAGTGACATAAGGCTTTTTAATGTTTTTAATAACTTTCATTTTAGTGCTTACTTGGTCTAGCACTGAGCTAGGTATAAGAATCAGTTCACTGTTTTTCAATTGAGTAAATAGCAACCAGCTTTAAAAAACAACATGAAATAGAAGAGAATATAACAAGAACAATAACAGAAAGAAGCGCACCTCTTATAGAGAAAGGGGAATTATTGTTTTATGAAAGGCTGGTATTACTTTAAATGTGTCTTTGTTCTGAGTCACAATGTAAAATGAATTTCTGATTGTGGGTCTGGCCAAAAAGAGAATTTCTGATTGTGGGTCTGGCCACTACACTGTTTCATACATTGTTCACTCCAGTCCTATGCAGTAACTTGCCCAAGGTCACAGCTTATCAACTCCAAGATCATTGTCTTATCTGTTACTTTATAGCACAGGGTTTTGCTTAATGTGGTAAAGTAGTAATTTAGCTTAAATAGGCCTATTTCCTTATCTGCAGTTTGTGGATAATGCCACCACTGCCCTAAGGATTTACCGGGTTATGAGAATCAAATAAGATAATTTTATGTGAAAGTGCTTTTCCAACCTTGAAGAGCTATACACGTAAGGTATTATTACAATGATTTGCTCTTTGGGTCTTCAAATGCTAATTGACTATCAAGTTCTACTAAAGAAGCTTGGATTAAATGTCTTTTAAGATTTTCTCAAACTCAAAAGTGTATGCCTCACTCTTTCATGAGTAGAGATCACTCATTTTGAGTAAATCTCTTTATATTCTTTTGTTTCTTGTTTATGACCATATGTTGTGAATAGAGAAGCTGTAGTTTTAAAATTCATATTTACATTTCCCTTTTTGACGTTACTCAACAGAACAACAGAAGGCAAATGTACTTTGGACATACCTATAAAACTCGTTATTCACATTTGTCTTCAAATAAGCTTGTATTTGATTTTAAAACAAAATAACACTCTGTAAATGAACTTGATTAATATTCTTTTAAATACCCGTGCTGATACTCAATAAAAACTTCTCACAAATAAAAAAGATACCCACACTTAAAAAAATAAAACGAAACAACCCAACAAACAAAAGCAAACACAAACCTTGAATTGACTGTAAAACTTGAGGAAGTATTTCAGTAATTGAAAATTGCTAGCAGAGTAAACTGGCTGTTTTTCGACTGCCTGCTGCCTTCTCCTATCTGTCGGTCGGTCCATTTGTGTTATCTATTGATGTAGCCATCTAGTTAGACTTTTTGTCAAGATATGTTTTATTCCATATTTATTCTATGGCCTAATTCCAGAATGTAATGATAAAATACATACATATTTTGCATATTGTATGTCAGAATGATATCATCTCATATTGTATATATTCTGAAGGTTTAGAGTTTTTTATGATTATTATCATACTTAAAAAATATTATTCAATATTAAGAAGAGCAGGCAGCTATCCGGACAGAGGGACATTGATGCCTCTGTTCTCCAGCAGCCCTTCTAAAAGCAGAGTAGGAGATTAGGATGTAAATTAGGTAGAGGAAGGGCTCTTTGCCAATCACTGTTTATTGAACTGAGAAAATGTCTCCCCCTTGGGTTGGAGGGAGCTGGCTAGTTTAAGTGGGGGAGGAAAAGCCGGTAGACTTCCAAGTGCTGAGATGTCTCAGATAAATACCAAAATGTAGATTCTCTGGGCCCCTGCAGGGAGGGGCAGGCATGAATTCCGCTCAGCCTTTGGAGTCCAGCATGGTAAGGCCACCTGTGTGGAATGAAGCAGGGAACTGGCCGGAGTTAGGATGCTTGGAATGGAAACTAGGCTGTGATTTATCTTCTTCACTTCTTGCCAGAAAGAGAATGTTAAGCAAATGGAATGACTTACAGTTTCAGGGGATTTATTTACAGTCCCTTAGAGAACAAATTGTTTTACTTTTTCACACTTCTGATATAAACAGTTATATGCTAATAGCAAAGCATCCATATCTATTCACAAGAAAAATTCTCTAAAAGGCTTATTAGTCAACACATTGTTTAAGTACATTTATTGTTAGAAAAAAATACTTCAAAGTATAAAAATGATATTCTTTTAAAATGTTCGGCAATTCAGATTTTATAATGATTCATAGAACCACCTCGCTCCCACTCCAGGTAATGAGAATTTACTGTTTACATGTTAGCCATATCTAATGGGGGAGGGGAGACTTGATAAGTGATAATCACTCAAACCTGGAATCCAAACAAAGAGAACAAGACTCACCAAAATATGGATACATTAATACTGGGAGAGAAGGTTTAAGAATGAATAATTATGAAATAAAGGCGGGGGAATAGGATGAATTCAATCAAAAAGAGAAAGCAAGGTATTAAAACATGTGACTCTCATTTTAATGTTCATTGAAATGTGACCTTCCAAACCAAAATGAAAACCTCAACTATTGAGAGCAATTTGTTTTCAGTGAAGTTTGTGTTATAATTATTATTTTTTCAGTATATAACCAGGCATAATTAAATGGAAAAATATTTTAAAAAGTGAGCTTACTTTAATGTTATTTATTCTGACCTTCTTCCCCTGATATAAAACTATTAAGAGTAGTGTTCTGTTACTGACTAGCATTTACATGCTTTATTTTGAACCTCTGAAGTGAACACTTGCTTAACTTCTGGAATTATAGAATGCAGTCTTCTCCGTTTTGACAGCTTACATAAGGAAATTTTATAAGTCACTAATCATGTACTGCTGTATACATGAGAAGGTTATGGCATACAGTTATTTTGATATCCTTTTTGAATGTTATCTTCTTTAGTTTATAAGTAACCTTATGCTTATTACCTATAATGTTTTTCTTTTTTTTTTTTTTTTTT
>JAQZBX010019421.1:0-33813 GCA_029593785.1 Cabassous unicinctus
CAGCCATTCACTTTCAGCCTCCTTGAATCCCTGGGTCAAAGGAGGGTTTCTTGTAGTCAGCATATAGATGGATCATATTTCCTTATCCATTCTGCCAATCTGTGTCTCTTGATTGGTGAATTTAATCCATTAATATTCAGTGTTATTACTCGCAATGAATTTCTTACTTCATCCATTTTTTCTTTGGGTTAATGTATGTCATATGCTGTTTTGTTTCTGTTTTTGTTTTTTAGTTGTTTTTAAACTCTCCTCCAACTCTCTCTCCCTTGTTTTTTCCTTTCAACTTGTAGAACTTCCTTTAGTATTTCTTGAAGTGCAGATTTCTTATTGACATACTCTCTTAATTTCTGTTTATCTGTGAGTATTTAGAACTCTCCATCATTTTTGAATGCCAGTTTTGCTGGATAGAGAATTCGTGGCTGGAAGTTTTTTTCTTTTAGTACTTTGACTATGTCATACCACTGTCTTCTTGCCTCCATGGTTTCAGATGAAAAATCAGCACTTAATCTTATTGTGCTTTTCTTGTATGTGATGGTTCTCTTTTCTCTTGCTGCCTTGAGTATTTTCTCTTTGTCTTGCGTATTGGACATTTTGACAAGTATATGTCTTGGAGTTGGCCTGTTGGGATTTATAGTGTTTGGGGTGCGCTGTGCTTCCTGGATCTGCACATTCATCTCTCTCAATAGGCTTGGGAAGTTTTCAGCTATTATTTCCTTCAACACTCCTTCTGTTCCCTTTCCCTTCTCTTCTCTTTCTGGGATGCCCAAAATGCGTATGTTTGTGCATTTTGTGTTGTTGGTTAAATCCCTGAGTCCCTGCTGGATTTTTTCTATCTTTTTGTTTATCTGTTCTACTACCTGTTTTATTTCAGATGTATTGTATTCCACATCAGTAATTCTTTCTTCTGCCTGTTCAAATCTGCTGTTATGTGAGTC
Source organism: Cabassous unicinctus (assembly GCA_029593785.1). Lineage (NCBI taxonomy): Eukaryota > Metazoa > Chordata > Mammalia > Cingulata > Chlamyphoridae > Cabassous > Cabassous unicinctus. Next base: position 936 of record JAQZBX010019421.1, read on the forward strand.
CTGCATCTTTTTTATTTCTTGGATTGTGCCATTGATCACCATCATATCCATTATCTTTTTGTGTATGTTTAAAATTTCTTCAGTATGTTCTCCCAGTGTCTTCTTTATATCATTAATCTCTTCCTTTACTTCTTTAAGTTGGTCCATGATATTTGTTTGGAAAGCTTTGATTAGTTGTTTGATATTCTGCATCACTTCCTGGTTTTTAGTTTGTTCATTGGACTGGTCCATGTTTTCCTGTTTCTCAGTGTGGTTTGTAATTTTTTGCTGCCCTCTAGTCATCATTTTATCTTGATGGGTTTATTCAGTTGATTAGCTTCTCTCTCTGCTCTGGAGTTTTATTTAGCTGGTGGTTCTGCATGTGTGTTAAGTTTTCTCTTTGACACTTTTTCTTCTTATTTTATTTCCTTGCTTCTTTCTATGTTCCTAGGAAGGAACAGTGGGCTTTAGTGGCTGATTTGACATGAAAAAGAACCAGAGTTCAAGATGCCTCACACATTTCTGGCTGAAGAAATAAAGTGGGTGGTAGAAATTCCAATATTTATAAGTTCTTTATTTTTTCTTGTTTTCTTGTCAATTTTAAAAGGGCACATGGAGGAATTTCCATATGCTATCGCAGGGCCCAGGACGCAGGTTTGGGTGCCAGACTGTGGGCTGCATGCGCTTGCTCCCCAACCAGCCCGCACTAGAAGCCAGATTATTCATCCCTCACTGCACTCTTGGATCCCCTCATGGCATCACGGCCCGAGCACTTGCACCAGCTCAGCGTGGCCGTGGTGCCAAAACACTCCAGAGCTCTTAAAGCTGCTGCTGCCACCGCCATCCCATAGTAGGGGGAACTTGAAGGGTCGGGAGCTCCAGCAAGCGCCACGGGCAAATCTTGATGGTGCATTTTGCTTAGTTTAGTCTAAGGGATTTACAAATGTTTAGCTTAAAACTCCTTACTCATTATCTTTGTGGGTTGAACTATTTACAACCTTATGTATTACCCCAGCCAAACTTTACTAATTCATATTAGATGTTAGTTAAGCAATTTATGACTCAGTTTGTAACCTGTAACTGATGCTTGCCCAAACCAGATGTGGGGCCTGCACTTACATACTTCCAATTAAACAAATCAGTATCCCTTGTATTAGTCAGCCAAAGGGATGCTGATGCAAAATACCAGAAATCTGTTGACTTTTGTGCAGGTTATTTATTTGGGGTAGAAGTTTACATTTACCAGGCCATAAAGCATAAGTTCCTTCCCTCACCAAAGTCAATTACCACATGTTGGAGCAAAATAGCTGCTGACGTCTGTGAGGGTTCAGGCTTCCTGGGTGCCTCTTTTCCAAGGGCTTGCTTCCCTCCATGCTCAGCTCCTCTGCTATCTCCACAAGGCCTGCTGTAGACTATCAGGTGAATGGCTTGTTTCTCTTCCCAGGGACTTTTCTCTTTCCTCATGGCCAAGCTCCTCTGAGTGCTTACTTCCCAGGCTTACACTCAAAAACTCCAACCCCCCTTTGCTGCAGTACAGTTTCTCTGTGAGTCCCTGCCCACCAAGGAGGTGGGGACTCAACGTCCTGCTCAGGTGGCCCAATCAAAGCCTTAATCATTATTTAATCAAGTAAAAGTAAAACCTCTGAATCCAATACACTCTAATATGCACAGAGGAAAATACCAGTTTACAAACATAATCCAATATTTCTTTTTGGAATTCATCAATAATATCAAACTGCCACATCCCTTAACATCACAACATCCATATCCCCACATTTTTTGTCTGAAAATAATAAAAATTCTACACTTCTTTGTTCAGGGGTGCAGATTTGAGACTTGCTCTCCTGACCTTTACCGACATAATGAAGCTCTTTCCTTTGTATGATCAATACTAGTGTGGACTTCAGTTCTCTGTGCCAGGCAAGAACCCAGGGAACTCACACGGTTCCCCTTCATAAGTAGGCCAAAGAATTAATCACTTGTGAATATTCTGTTTAGAAATGACCTTCTTAGTTATTACAGAATGTTTGAAGACAAAGAAAAGCATCCAAATACATCTCTTGTAGTATGGTGCCCAGAAACCTCCAAGGGGAACCCTTGAACTCTGGTAACAATTGGAGATCAGCTATTTTATAGCAGATCTAGTGAACCTGAGAAACCTTGAAAAAAAGCAAAAAAACACCAAGTTGATGTCTGACAAGGTAAGATACACTCAGCATCAAGGACTTCACTTGATTCCCTGACTAATGAAATTTATGTCTGAATCTTCTTCAATCCAACTACCAACTAGATTTCTCCTAAATGCTAAGAGGCCCTGGGATGAATAACAAAATGAGTTTAGAAAAGTCCTATTTCTTTACTCTCTTATTTCCTCCTTCACTTCACCCCTCACTGTCCTTCTAAATGAGCAGGGCAATAGAAAAAATAAACCTTTTCATAAAAGCTAGAGAGAGAAATAAATAAAAGACATTAAAATCATAGGCATCTTCAGTGAGAAATTTGTTGAATACATTAGATATATTGTAAATCCAGATGCCAAAAGCAGGACTACACCACCATTTTAATGATCCATCTTAGAGTAGAATAAGAAGGAACAAATGAGAAAGCCTGAAAGAAAGATGAGCTGCAAACTTTGGCTTTGATATTTTTGTATAACTTGATGCACTCCTTGGGGAACTCCAGGAGCAGTGGTTCTCAGTCAACAGTGCCCTTAATCATCAACTCTGATCTTGCTAGAAGTTTAGTATTCTCCAGAGATTTTGATTCAATAGGTATTGAGAAAGTCACAGACACCTGTGAAGTGTCCATTGCCCAAAACTTATCTTCCCCCAACTCTTTCTCTGGGGAAATTATGAACACACAGTAAGCAGCCATCTTCCAGCCTCCTTCTGCTACCCCCATCTCCTTATCTATTGTGTGTGATTCTACAACCTAGGGGAGATGTTAAGTCTCATGAATAGGCCCTGATAGACCTTAAAACCACAAATCAGGAACAGGAATTCTCAGTCGCAGAACCACTATCCCTACCACCTGAAGGGGATATAAACATATTCAAATACTATATATTGGTATCTCTTAGCAGAAGCAAAGAGGGGCATGTCGAACTGCCACCTACCAACCTTGATGGAGAGCAGTTTTGACGATCCTGGGAAACCAGTTGTAATGAGACTCCTTCCCCCATTCTTTTGGACTCTGAGCTGTTTTAGTGTCAAAGAGATTATTTGCCCTTTCTGGACTCTCCATATTATACAAGTAATAAAGAGATCATTTCCTCAAAGTTTCTGTTATGCCCTGAAACTATGTTCCTACTATGCACCATTGTAGCAACTTGCTCCACAGTAGATAGATCAAGGAGCCCAGAAATTTGCTTTTATCCAAAAAGATGAATCTGGTGCCAGAGCCTCATCAAACTACACTTACAGAAACTTTGTTTTAGAGCATTTGATTTTTCCCCAAAATGCATTAAATATTTTCCTCCTATATATTATAAATCCTAGGAATTCTATTTCTCTACTAAGAAATCATGGAAGTCCCATGGCTTCCATGAGTACTCTTGGTGATTATAGCCAAAGAAATAGTCCTAGGGATTCAAATATTAAAATATTAAATTTTAAATTAAAACTTCAAATATTAAAGCTTTTTACACAGGCTTTTATAAAACATAAAAATTCCTTTTATATTTGGGTTATTGAACATAAATTCACTTGATAATTTGTGTTTTATAGAAGATTTCTACAAGCTCTGTGTCTATTACTAAAAGTGTTAGTTGTTCTTTTGTTTTTGATGAACACTTTTATTCCATCAGAAATAAGTTCTTCATAACAGAATTTCCATTTTCTACACATATTCTAAGGTAAAAGAAAAGGTATACAACCCCTGCTGTGGACACCGATGTTCACACCAACAGATTCAAGTATATTTTAAGAATTTTTTTTATCTTCTTTACTTCTTATTGTGTCAATAAGTGGTTAGTCTGGGTGGGTGTGCAACTTCTTCTTACTCTTAGCTCCCAGCTTCTTCTTGCTAAGGAAGCTGAAATTTTGCCTTCTGGGAGCACTAAGGCCTTGACACCTCAATCTATGTCCATGAACATACAGTGGGCCATGCATTTTTTAATGATATGCTATCAAACAATTTTGTAGAATATAGTCGTTATAGATGCTGAAGTACTTAAGTTTTATATTCATGTCCCTAGATGAGCTTGCTATATGAAAACAATTATTCTGTTGTTCTTTTTTTAAAAAAGATTACATAAACGTTACATAAAAATGTAGAGGATTCCCATATGCCCCATCCCTTCCCCTTCCACACTTTCCCACATTAACAACATCTATCATTAGTGTGGTACATTTGTTACAATTGAGGAACACATATGGAAGCATTGCTACTAAACATGGACTATAGTTTACATTATATTTTACATTTTACACTGCACAATTTTATAGGTTATGACAAAATGTATAATGGCCTGTATCCATCATTGCAATGTTATGCAGGACAATTCCAATGTCCTGAAAATACCCCCATGTGACACCTATTTTTCCTTCTCCCTCACCTCAGAACCTCTGGTGACCACTGCCTTTATATCAATGATAAAAGTTCTTCCATTGCTTGAATAATAATAAGTCTATAATAGAATAATAAGTCTATAATAGAATAATAATAAGTCTACTTTAGTCCATTGTTCATTCTCCAGTCTTGAGGATTTGGGGATGATGATGCCCACTCTGTTTCTAATTCAGAGAGAACTTAGATCCCATGGGGCAGATGGATGGACCAATCTTACTTGCAGTTACAGATACTCTCTGTTCCTTGGGATGGTCATTGTCCATCATCATCTCCTTATTAGTTGTCCTAGGAGAGTCCAGTGAACTGAGAGTAGGTATTGCAACTCTGCTGAAATTCAGAGCTCAGCTGGCATATGAACAGACCAAAGGTTTAAGTGTCTGGAGTGCTCGTATTTAACATTTTGTTAGAAATACTTGCTCAAGCACCTAGGCAAGAAAAAGATAGAAAAGGCATCTAAATTGAAAAGAAAGAAGTAAAACTTTCACTATTTGCAAAAGACATGATTATATACATAGAAAGCCCTGATAAATCTACAACAAAACATCTAGAACTGATAAACAAGTTCTGTATTATGGCAAGATATAAGATCAACATGCAAAAATCAGTAGTATTTCTATACACTAATAATGAGCAACCTGTGAAGGAAATTAAGAAAAGAAATTTCATTTACAATAGCAAATAAAAGATTCAATTAACTAGGAATAAACTTAACTAAAGTTGTAAAGGACTTGCATGCAGAAAAGTACACAACATTGTTAAAGGAAATCAAAGAAGACCAAAATACATGGAAGAATATTCCATGTTCATGGATTGGAAGTCTAAACATCATTAAGATATCTATCCTACTGATATTTATTTACAAACTTAATGCAATCTCAATAAAAATTACAACAGCATTTTTTACTGAATTGGAAAAGCGAATTATGAAATTTATTTGGAAGAGCAAGGGGCACCAAATAGCTAAAGACATATTGAAAAAGAAAAATGAAATTGGAGGAATCACACTACCTGCTTTTAAAACATACTACAGGGAGGATTGTGGGAAGGTGACAACAAATTAGGCAGACAAGGCTAAGTTCTCTCACAAAAACAATGGAGAAAGAGCCAAAAGCTGCCTGAGGGACCTACTTTGGAGGTGAGCAGACCAGGAGAGTGCTCCACGACTCCCAGGAGGGTGAGGGACAGATATAGCAAGAAACAAAAACAACAAACTGCAAGTTATTAAGCCTAAAGACCATCAGGAAGGGCTCCCTTCCCCCACCATTAACATATTACACATGGGTAAAACCCCTGGTTCATTGCAGTTTACTAAGAGGGAAGAAGACATCTTCCTCCCTGTTGGCTGTTCCAAGGGAAAAAGGAGGGAGTTCAGGGGGCTTTTCTTCAGTGAATTCAGCCAGAAGAGTGTGCTTTGACCAAAACAAAGGAAACCCAAGTGATACATCTCCGTTGAAAGGTGCTCCAACAAGCACCATCTGCTGGCTGGTCTGGAAGTTTCATGGACAAAAACTGCAATTGGGTCTCTCTATTCCCTAACTTGTGGGAGTAAATCTGCATTGCATTAGTGACTCTCTGGCATGATTTTGATAACATAAGTTGGGCAATTTTAAAGACATAGGATAAGTTGAACCAAATATCAAAGAAGAGCGGTGAAAGAATAATAACAATAAACAATAGAAAGAAATTGACTATCAGAGTAATTCACCAAAATGTTCAGATGCCTAGACATCAACAAAAAATTACAAACCATACTAGGAAACAGGAAGAGATGGTCCAGCCAAAGGAACAAACCAAATATCCTGAAAAGATACAGGATTTAAGACAATTAACGAATGTTAATTACACAAGTCTCTTAAATCAATATAAAGAGTTGAAAGAGAATATGAATAAAGAGATAATACTAAGAAGACACTGGGTGAGCATAAAGAACAATTTGAAAGTCTGCAAAGAAAAGTAACAGACCTTATGGGAATGAAAGTCAAGAACGATGAGATTAAAAATACATTAGAGGCACATAAAAGCATATTTGAATTGCTCAAAAACAGAATTACGATTTTGAAGATAGAACATGTGAACTGGAAAAGACAGGAGAACATGAAGAAAAGAGAATGGAAAAAGTGGGGCAAGGTCTCAGGGAATTGAATGGCTATGTGAAATGCAAAAACATAAGCATTAACGGTATCCTGGAAGGAGAAGAAAATTGAAAAGGGGCAGAAAGAATTTTGAGGAAATAATGACTGAAAACTTTCCTACCCTTATGAAAGACATAGATATCAATAATATCAAGGAAGGACAATACACCCCAAAAAGAATAAATTCAAATTGACCTACCCTGAGATACCTACAATTCAGAATGACAAATATCAGAGATAAAGATAAGATCCTGAAAGCAGCAAGAGAAAAGCAAAAAAAGCAATAAGATTAGGTAACAAGCCCTCATCAGAAACCATGGAGGAGAGAAGGAAGAGTATGAAGTATGTAAGGTACTGAAAGAGAAAAACTGCAAGCCAAGAATTCTGTATTTGACATAGCCATCTTTCAAAACTGAGGGTAAATTCAAAGTCTTCACAGAGAAACAAAAACTGATAAAATATGTTAACAAAGGGCCAGAATTAAAAGAGATATTAAAGGAAGTGCTGCAGCCTGAAAGGAAAAAACAAGGGTGAGAGAATTGGAGAAGAGTGTAGAAATGAAGATTATTGGAAAGGGTAAATTAAAGGGTAAAAAGATAGACAACAGTACAATATGACAACAGAAAGTCAAAGTCAAAATGGATGAAGTAAGTAATTCTGTTATTGTAATAACGTTGAATGTTAGTGGCTTGAACTCCCCAATCAAAAGACACAGACTGAAAGAATGGATAAAAAATATGAGCCATCTATATTTTGCCTACAAGAGACTCACCTCAGACGTAATGACAGAACCAGGTTAAAAGTGAAAGGTTGGAAAAAGATATTCCATGCAAATAGTAACCAAAAAAGAGCTGGAGTAGCTATATTAATATCAGACAAAATAGATCTTAAATTTAAAACTGTTATAAGAAATGAAGAAGGTCATTATATATTAATAAAAGGAACAGTTAACAAGAAGAAAAAAATATACTAAATATTTATGACTCTAACTTCAGTGCCCCAAGATACATGAGGCACACACTGGCAAAGCTGAAGGGAGAAATAGATGTCTCTACAATAGTAGATGGAGAGTTCAAACCACCGCTGTCAGTATTGGATAGAACATATGGACAGAGGATAAATAAATAAACAGAGAAATTGAATAATATGATAAATATACATGACCTAAAAGACATATATAGAACATTGCCCTCCAAAACAGCAGGATATACATTTATTTCATGTGCCCATGAATCTTTCTCTAAGATAGACCATATGTTGGGTCACAAGACAAGTCTCAATAAATTTCAAAAGATTGACAGTATACAAAACAATTTCTCTGATCATAACGGAAGAAGCTAGAAATCAATAATGTACAGAAAAAGGGAAAATTCATAAATATATGGTGATTAAACAACACACTCTTAAAGAATCAGTGGGTCATAGAAGAAATTGAAAGAGAATTAAGCAAATATCTTGAGATGAAGGAAAATGAGAACACAACATATCAAAACCAATGGGACACCACAAAGACAGTGTTGAGAGGGAATTTTATAGCTGTCAATGCTTACATTCAAAAAGAAGATAGACTTTGCATAACCTGCAGAATTGTGTGTGAGAGAGCCTACTCAATGGGGAAAAATATTTGGTAGCCATCTATCTGAAAAGGGCCTAATATCCTGCCTATATAATGAAATCCTGCATCTGAAAATAAAAAAACAAACAACTCATTTAAAAAAAAAAATGGGTAAGAGACATTTTTTTGAATAGACACTTCTCCAAAGAAGAAATACAATGATGCTCAACATCACTAGCTATTAGGGAAATGCAAATCAAAACTACAATGAAATATCATCTTATGCCAATTAGACTGGGGGCTATTAAAAAAACAGAGGACTACAACTGCTGGAGAAGATGTGGAGGAAAGGGAACTCTTATCCTTTGTTGGTGGGAATGTAGAATGTTGCAGCCACTGTGGAGGACAATTTCGTGATTCCTCAGGAAGCTAACTATAGAACTGACTTATGATCTAGGAAAACCACTGCTGGATATATACCCAGAAGAACTGAAAGCAGGAACATGAATAGATATATGCACACCAATGTTCACTATTGCCAAAAGTTGGAAGCAACCCAAATGTCCATCAACAGATGTATGGATAAACAAACTGTAGTATATACATACAATGGAACATTACTCAGCTGTAAGAAGAAATGTAGTTTTAAAAACAGGGTAACATGGATGAATCTTGAAGACCTTATGTTGAGTCAAGTAAGCCAGTCACTAGAGGACAAATATTATATGACTTAAGCAACTGTTGCCGGAGAGGATCACTGGTATGGGGTGTCAGTGATGGGAGGGGTGCACATAGGGCATGCCTCTAAAGTGTATGAATATGTTCAAGTGTTCACGGTACATTGCCTTGGTGGGTGGAGACCCACACAATAACCAAAAGAATACTGATTTCCCATCCTGGGGAGTACTGCTACATTCTCTAATAGAACAGCAAGAATCCTCTGAGTAGCTAGTGAAGGAAGACAGACCATTATGCCAGGCCCTTGATATTGACAATTGTACTTATGAACCTTTTCTTGTGAAATTGAAACTTAGTCTACTGTTATATATTGCCTAGGAGTTACTTCCTGAAAGCCTCCGTTTTGCTCAAATGTGAACTCTCTCCAAGCCAAACTCAGCATATAAATGCATTACCTTCTCCCCATGTGGGACAAGATTCCTGGGAATGAGCATTCCTGACACTGAGCGATTATTACTAAGTGTCAACTAGCAATGCATCTAGAAAAAGACCTTGACCAAAAGGGGGAAATATGAAATACAAGTGAGTTTTTATGGCTAGGAGATTTCAAAGTGAGTCGGGAGGTCATTCCAGAGGTTATGTTTATGCACATCTCGTCAGGATCTCTTTATTTAGTTGTATTTGTTATCAAGAAAGTTAGTCAAAACAGTTTTTACAAATGGGCATACCTGGCTGGGAGAGCTGAATCCTGTCAAGAATGCTGAAAGCCAAATGCAAAACAATTTACACTACATAATTCTCTTTTTATGTGTATTTTTCCCATCTACCACCCTATCATTAACACCCCAAAAAACTTTCAAGTATTCTGAGAGGTGAAAACTATTTTTAAAATAATGCTGGGTGTTACTTGCCCTTTTTTCTGTCTTGTCATTTGCATTGATGAGGCAAAAACAGTGAGGGGTTAAACTCTGGTGCCATGGGACAAATCAAAGGAGTGGCAATATACTATACTAGCAGCCATTGTATTTCTTTAATGCCATACATTCACAGTTTACTTTTTTTTTTTTAATTAAAAGATAGCTTCACTTAAGAATGACTTTTATTTTTATAAAGTCACAAAAATCATTAATTTTATTAAATCTTAACTCAGAAGAACATTTTTTAAAAAAATCTTCTGTGTGATAAAATGCAGACTATCAAGAAAACACTTCTGTTGTATTCCACAATATGATACTTGTTTGAAGGAAAAGAACTTGTGTGATGATTTAATTTGCCAGTTGAACTAGATGGTTGTGTTTTTGTTTTTGTTTTCCATGAAACACATTTTTAAGTGAAAGAAAAGTGACAAATTAACTAAGGTTTTTCTGGCAGATGTTTTATTTTCCTCTGAAAAGTGAACAAAATAAATCAGTCACACAAAAAACTCTGGTAGTATTTTTTGTCAATAATAAACTTTGATGTTTCAATTGAAAAATATATTTTTAAAGAAGTTTGTATCTACCATTAACTTGATATCTTCCCAATACTTAAAGACTTTTTATGAGATTGCTTGTGCTATTTTAAATAAGGTGATTTTTTCTTATCACATCATGAAATATGTCAACATGTGCTAGGTCTACATAACTAAATGAAGCAATATTTTCTAAACGAGCATTGCATAATGTTATAAACCATGCATGGTTAAACAATACACTCAAATTTCAAGACAGACCATAAGATTTTAAAGTAACTGTGTGAAAATTTTATTTATAGTTTCAGATTACTCATTACAGCTAGCCTTCAAGAAACTATCATTTATTTAGTTTTGATGTACTGTCAGAGAATCACTACCACTGTTTGAAAAGGGTATTCAAATACTCTTACCATTTCCCACTATTTATCTGTGTGATGTCAGATACTCTCCTCATACTTTGAGCAAATTAATATACCTAAATATATTGAATGCAGAATGGTATATGGGAATCTAATTATTTTGTGTTAAGCCAGATTTTAAAGAGTTAAAGAAGTATAAAGTACTGTCATTTTTTTTCATTTACTTTAATTTTGTTCTGGAAATATAATTATTTTTATTAAAAATATGTGTGTATCCAGGTAATAAATTTATCATCATTTTTAATGTGTAAATTAATACATATTTATAAAAATTTGTATTTTTAATTTCCAATGTGGTAAACATCAATAGATATAACTCACATAAACAAAAGCTCTTTGGGATCCTCAATCATTTTTAAGATTGTAAAGGGGTGTTGAGATTAACAAGTTTGAGAACCACTATGCTAGAGAGATAAAAGAAGGCAAGAAGCCTGACAGTATGAAACTTGTCAAGGATGCTATGTTTTATGTTGAAGGGGCAATTGGATATGGTTCAGTGTGTTATTTTTTAGTTAGTGGAGGGACTGATAGATAAAATAGCCTTGTCTATCAGCCCAGAGCTCAAGGCCAAGTAAGGTTCAGATTTTCAGTAAGATGAACATACATTCTTGTTTGCCTTGAACAGTTCCAGTTTATGCCTGTTGTCTTGAAGTAATGACTAATAGTACCTGTTTTAGTTTTTTAAATGCTGCCAAAGTGATATATCAGAAATGAGTTAGCAATTACAATTGCGATTTATTAAGTTAAAATCTTATAGTTCTGAGGCCCTGAACGTGTCCAAATCAAGGCATCATCAGATTTTTTGGAGTTGCGGCAGTGAGTGATCAGACATGTGGCAGTAACCGCTTGTCTCTCCCCTCTCCTCTGAGCCTCATTGCTTTCAGCTTCTGGCTAAAGCGGCTTACTCACAGCTCTGTATTCTTTTGATTCTCTTCTGGTTTCCGGGCCCTTCTCTCTCAGCTTCAAGCTTCTTCTCTTTGCAGCTTTTTTCTGTGTCTGTGGGTTTTTATTACTCCATTTATAAAGGACTCCAGTAAAAGGATTAAGATCCACCCTAGGTCATACAATCTACTCAAAGGCCCTTAACTGAAGAAATTTAATTAAAAGGTCCCATGTACAACAGGTGTACATATACTGAAATGGATTATCTTTAAGAACAAGATTTTCTGGGGTCCACAAAAACTTCAAATTGCCACAGGGTCCTTTTTCCCCCTTACATGATTGTAACCTAAATTTGTTGAATTGTTGACATTATGGTAACTTTCAACTACAAAATTATTCAAAATGTTTTCTGATTTACTCTCTGATTTCCTCTACTCCACAATTTTTAAAAAAACTTTTAAATATGATTTTGATAAAAGCTATGTCTTAGAGCCAGACAACATAAGCTCAACCCAAGTTTTTTCAAGATGATCATGGATGAACCACTTAATTTCTTAGGTCAGTTTGCTCATTGGCAATATAGGATAATAATAATTATAGGATAATTAAAAGAATTATGAAATTAATGGTAAAGTTTATGATGTTAAAGTACTCTATGAATGTCAAGCATTATATTTGGTAAGGATGAAAAAGTTCTATATTATTTTGTGCCACCTTTAAATGGGTTAGTTAAAGCAAAATTTAAAGTTATGTCATTCAGATGAAAATCCTTCTCTATCTGTTGCAAGGCAAGGATGTGGGTTCACAGTGTGCTAACATACATAGTGGGGAAAATAGGAGATGAGGAGTAGGTGTGAATAAGTCTGTGATAAAAATATGCAAAGAAGGCAGAGGGAGTCTAACTCAGACCTAAATCTCCCAATTTTAAGTCACAAAGAGCACAACATTGAAAGCAGTTAGTAAATGGGAGTTTTAAATGAAGCAACATTGTCAGCGTTAGCTTACCTTGAAGAAGCCATTCTGCTTAAAATGATACATGACTAGGTCGATGTGTAGTAATTTTAAACAGATAAGACTAGTGCAGAATAAAGATCAATTTTAACAAATAAGGAATATCATTAGTCGATTTTAAAATAAAATGTCCTAAATTTAGCTAGGTAGAAAATAAATTAGAATGTTAGGAGCATAGCAGACATTCTGGAAAATGTCCTGTTAAGAGCTTGAGTGTACAGATGCATAGAGAGTGTTTTTGAGATTGCAAACCAGTGTAGATTCATTATTCTTGTCCATCAATCTGAATAGGGCCCATACTTTCTCCACTGGTCAATGTAGTCTTGAGCTATAAGGCTGCCAGAAAGAAGAGCAAGGAATGAAATGATCATGTCAATGTTGGAAATTCTTCAAAATATTTAGGCATAGAATTAATTGATTAGGCCAAGCAGAAATGCTTCCATAAAATGTTGAAAAATTCATGTTTAACTATATCAAGTGTGTCCCATTGTCAATAGAGTGGATCATGAATAGCTTAGCTCTTAATTCAATGGTTGTTTTAAAATAATTCAGCTCCTTTCTTGAATTATGCACAAAATACTAAGCAATTTCCAAGAATCTTTAAATGTTTAAAAATAAAATCATCTTGGAACTGTTTTTCACTGAAATTATAAATGAGCTGACTACCAGAATATTATCCATTTTGAGTTAATTTTTGTATAAGGTGTGAGATAGGGGTGTTCTTTCTTTCTTTTGGATAGGTATATCCAGTTCTCCCAGCACCATTTGTTGAAAAGACTGTTCTGCCCCAGATGGATGGGCTTAACAGCCTTGTCAAAAATCAATTGACTGTAGATATGAGTGTCAGTTTCGAGTTCTTGATTCAGTTCCATTGGTCAATATATCTGTCCTTATGCCAGTACTACATGGTTTTTATAACTGTAGCTAAGTAATATGCTTTAAAGTCAGGAGGTGAGAGTCTTCCAATTTTGTTCTTCTATTTTAAGACTTTTTTGGCTACTTGAGGCCCCTTATCCTTCCAAATAAATTTGATTATTGGCTTTTCGAATTCCATAAAAAAAGCTGTTGGGACTTTTATTGGGTTACATTGAATCTGTAAATCACTTTAGGTAGAATTGACATCTTAACAATATTTAGTCTTCCAACTCATGAACATGGAATGTCCTTCCATTTATTTAAGTCTTCTTTGTTTTATTTTAGCAATGTTTTGTAGTTTTCTGAATACAGGTCCTTTATATCCCTGGTTAAGTTTATTTCTAAATATTTGATTGCTTTAGTCACTATTATAAATGGAATTTTTTCTTATTTCCTCCTCAGATTGCACATCAGTAGTGTATAGAAACACTATTGATTTTTGCATTGAACCCTACCACTTTGCTGAACTTGTTTATTAATTCTTTGTTGTGTATTTTTCAGGATTTTCTAGATATAGGATCATGTCATCAGTGAATAGTGAAAGTTTTACTTCTTCCTTTCCTGTTTGGGTGCCTTCTATTTCTTTGTCTAACCTAATTGCTCTGGCTAGAACTTCTAGCACAATATTCAATAACAATGGTGACAGTGGGCATCCTTGTCTTGTTCTTAATTTCAGCAGGAAAGCTTTCAGGCTTTTACCATTGAGTACAATGCCATCTGTAGGTTTTTCATATACGCACTTTAACATATTGAGAAAGATTCCTTCTATTCCTATCTTTTGGAGTGTTTTTATCTCAGTAAAACTGCTTAATAAAACAATAAATAATTGTGCAAGAATAGCCAGAAATAGCAGCTATGTACAGCAAAGGAAACAGAGAGATTGAGAGGTGAGGAATTTTCTTGTTTTGTCTGTTATTTATTATCTTTATTGAAATAATGAAAATGCTCTAATAATGATTGAAGTGATGAATGCACAACTATGTGAATATACCAAATACCATTGATTGTACACTTTGGATGAATTGTGTACTTTATTAATATGTATCAATAAAATTGAATGGTTAAAAAAAAAAAAAAAGTGGTATCGGAGCCTCCCAGTGGTCCAACACAGACTTAAAAGACTTGCTCATGCCAGTTCTAGTTTTTGCTTGTATTTTTCCTCCTTTTCCTATTACTGAAGTAACCCTTGTTTATGGGTGCAAGTTAAAACAAAAAACTTGAGAATTTAGCGAAGGATCTTCTAAGTAAAAAAATAAAATAAAATAATATATAAAATAAAAAAGCATTACTCCAAAAAAGTTCTGTCCAGACACTTTTATCTCATCTAATATCAAAAACAAATTCAATTGTTCATCCAATATTCAGAAAAATACACAGATGAATACAGATTAGTTAAGTGACATAATCAAGATATCCTTGTTAATGAAGCAAATGAAGAAGAGAAAAAAATGCTTCATCATATTCATATTTCATAAAAATAAACCCATATATTTTTACCTTTAGCTCTAAATATTTGCTAAAAAATATTACAATATTGTTGCTAAATCTAAGTTACATTAATTATATTTTCCATGTATCACCATATTCTTAACACTTTGTAGTAGTAGAATATTTCTGTATTTATATTATTAACCACAACCCTCATCTACCACCAAAATCACTGTTATATATTACCTATTTTCTCCTCCAGTAGTCCTCCAACTAATATTGACCTCCCTAGAGTAGTCATTTCAGCAACGATCATATCCATAAATCAACAGTTTGTTACACTCATTTTAATGTGCTACCATCAACCCCATCCATTACCACATATTTCCAATTGACCTTATTAAACATTCTACATACACCTATCATCAGCTCCTCCTTTTCAATCTGCATTCTGTTTCCCACTTCCCTACACTCAATGGTCCAACTCCGTAAGTCCATTCATCGATCTTAGTTCATATCAGTGAGACCATACAATATTCATCCATTTGTGTCTGGCTTATTTCACTCAACATAATGTCCTCAAGATTCCTCCATGTTGTCATGCACTTCTCCAATTTATTTATTCTTTCAGCTGAATAGTATTCCATTATAGGTATATATCACATTTTGTTTATTCATTTGTTGACGACCACTTAGGTTGTTTCTATCTTTTAGCAATTATGAAATGCCATTGTGAACATTGGTGTACAAATATCTGTTCATTTCCTTGCTTTCAGTCCTTCAAAATATATTCTCAGTAGCAGGATTTCCAGATCATATGGCATTTCTATACTTAGCTTCCTGAGGAACTGCCAAATTATCTTCTGCAGAGGCTGCACCACTTTACAGTCCCAACAACAGTGAAGGAGTGTTCCTATTTCTCCATATCCTCTCCAGCAATTGTAGTTTTCTAGCTTATTATTATTTTTTAAATAATAGCCATTTTGTATGGTGTGAAATGATATCTCATTGTAGTTTTGATCTGCATTTCCCTAAGAGCTCATGATGCTGAGCATCTTTTCATGTCTCTTTTGGCCATGTTTTCCACTGCAGAAAATGTATATTCAAATCTTTTGCCCATTTTTTAATATGGAGTTGCTTGTCATTCTCTTTATGTAACACGAAAATCAAGCCTTTGTAAGATATGTGGCTTCTGAAGATTTTTTTTCTCATTGAGTTGGCTGCCTTTTCACTTTCTTAATAAAATTGTTTGAAATACAAAAGTGTTTATTTTTGAGGCAGTCACATTTATCTATTTTTTCTTTCATTGTTTGTGTTTTGTGTGTAAGATCCAAGAAACCACCACCTACCACAAGATCTTGAAGGTGTTCCCCTAAATTTTCTTCTAGGAGTTTTATGGTTCTAGTTTTTATATTTAGTTCATTGATCCATTTTGAGTTAATTTTTGTATAAGGTGTGAGATAGGGGTCCTCTTTCTTTCTTTTACATAGAGATATCCAGTTTTCCCAGGACCATTTGTTGAATAGGCTGTTCTGACCTAGCTGAATGGGTTTCAAACCCTTGTCAGAAATCACTTGACCGTATATGTGAAGGTCTATTTCTGAACTCTCAATTTGGTTCCATTGATCAATCTGTCTATCTTTATGCCAGTACCATGCTATTTTTACCACTGTAGCAAGTTACTATGTTTTAAAGTCAGGAAGTGAGAGTCCTCTAACTTCGCTCTTCTATTTAAAGATATTTTTGGCTATTCAGGGACTTTCTCCCTTCAGTATACATTTGATAATTGGCCTTTTGAATTTTGCAAAAAAGTCTGTTAGAATTTTTATCAGATATGCGTTGAATTTATAAATCAGTTTGGGTAGAATTGACATCTTAATGATGTTTAATCTTCCAACCCATGAACATGGAAATTTCTTTCCATTTATTTAGATCATCTTGTTCATGTATATATTAAATTTTTATAACAGTGCAAATGCAAAATACAGCTCTAACAATGGCAATTATTACAAAAGCTAAATCCAATACAGTAATTATCTTGTAAACAGTTTCTTTCCAAATTTTTTGTAATTATTGATAATCTTTAACTTTATAAAACTAGAGAAATTTAATGAATATGTATAGCTAGTTGCAGTGAGAATCAGACACATTAGACAAACTAATGCCCTTTTATATTGTCAACTGAAAAATTCAGTTATTTTTCAAGATGATGTAACTATATAAATTTAATTAATGGTTACATTTAAGAAAAAGAAAAAAAAACTCCCATTATTTGATAAATGTGAAGTAAGGAGTTTCAATCAGGATATAGAACATTTCAGCGAGGAGGCAAAATCTAACAAACATCTATTAAATTTTTCACCTTGATACCTGAGTAATATTTAAAATGTATAATTATAAACAAAAATAATTACCTTTTATATTTCATGAAAAGTTAAATTCAAACATTTCTCTTTGTAGTTATGCCCATCACTTAGATTAGATATAATTGCTAATAATGAGTCAAATTACTAAAAATGAGAAATTGTGAAATTTAAATAAAGAAGATTTCTAGTATCAGTCTGGTCATCATATGTCAGTTATGGAACAATAATTGTCAGCTTACTGTAATAGACACCAACTGATTTTTTTATTTTTTAATGAGTGTATGTGAGAAAGTAAGAAAAAATATAACATCTTTGTCTTTAGGTAATTTGTAATCCACTCTAACAGAAATGGAAATGACAAATATATACAGTTTTTATTCATTTTCTCATCAATATCTTATGCATACTACACATTGCTATCATATTAATCTGCATTAAGTATGATTTACAGGTAAATGCATTCAGTTTGGTATTATGCAATATTGAATACAATTTAAACTTTTTAATTTTTTATATGTTAAAATTATTTACTATCAGTCAGAGTCTTAGATAACATCAAACTGGACTGTTGATTTTCCCCAGAATTTACCACAGGCTTTCTTGCCCTCCTGTCTTCTTCATGCCATTAATTTTGCATGCATTGAACCATTCCAAACTGCTTTTTCTCTTCATTCCTAATCTTAATTATTCAAAAGCAAGCATAAATTCTAATTTTATGAAGATTTTCTGAATTTTCAACCAGAAATATTCTCTTCTAACTTTGAACATCCAACCCACTTTATTTGTAGTTTTGTGTGGCTCTTGTACTATCTACTTTATATTAAATTAGTTTTGTGAATGTCATCTTTCTTATTAGAACATAAGCTTTATATTGGCAGAAACAACATATTTCCTAACTTTGTCACCCACATTGCAACAGTATAATGTGCATGGTAAGCACTGAATAAATATTTGTTGGATGAATATTTTTATTACCCACAAGTATTGTATAGCTTTTATGATGTATTGTATAATATTTAAACTCATATTCATCTATATACAGTTATAGAATCCCTTAGGGGAACTAATAAGTGATTATCTTGTGCAATAAACATATATTCAGTCACAAAATCTTTAAATGTTCTTATATTTAGAGTTCTTTAACCAATTAACAGTTCACAAATTTCCATAATTCCATTAATACCATGTATATAAATAATAATAAAAAAACCTATTACCTTTAAATATATTGCATTTCTAATTTTTGACATAAAACTAAATATTCTCCATGTCCTGGGGTACATACAATATAAGACCATTGATCAGGGAATATATGTTTTGATTTATGAGGCACTTATTTAAAAGAGAAAGGCAGAAAATTAAAATTAATAAATATATTCATTTAGAAATAAACTTTCAAAAATTGTTTTTACTCAAAAACCATTTATAAATTAAAAGCAGTACCACAGACTCTGCCTGGGAATTTAGATATTTTAAAATATGCAAATATTTGAGAAGGAATTATTATATATAGAGAGAGAGAAATAGAGAGATACTTTTATACACACACGCATGCATTTACCTCATTTAGAGAAAAATATTTTTCTATTATTTCTATACTAGAGAAAACAGCTAATTATTGTTATTATGAACTAACATAATTGAAAGATTGTGCAGTTTTGGTCAATGTCCAAAAAAGTTGATAATCAGTGAGACAATACACACTAATGAATAGAAACTATATTAATATGTGACTTTTTCCCATATTTGAGGATCCAGAGACATTTTATAAAACTAAAATTCATGTGCATTATTAATATTTTGATTTACAGAACTCATCTATTTCCTAGGCCCCCAGGCACATGTAGTACAAGAACACCAATTTAATTAAGATAACGTTTGAAATTCAAGAACCAAGTCGGTCCCTTCTACTTTAATAAGTTTTTGCTAAATAGATGCTGTATATCAATTTCTGAAGGTTTACAATGGCAGAATTGTAAATGAATTGCAAATAACTGCACCTCCAGTGAAAAACATCATTGTCTTTTCTTGCTTTATGATATTCTCATGGAGGAAGTTTCTTTCTTATCAGGTGAAATGTGAGAGGGGGTTAGCATGCTCCAGTAAAATTATCCAGCAACAGTCCTTGATAATGAAGGAGAAAACTTGGTTAAATATCAATGAATAAATCACTTATTTGCCCCTGATGTTGTAGGTGCAAAATACCAGGATTCACAGATAATACACAACCTATTAAGAATGGTTGTTTAGAAGTTGTATTAGTATTCATTAATTTTTTGGGATTCAGGAATCATATATTCAAATAAAGCAGTTATATATCACTTAAAGAATATGAGCTGGGGCTAAGGAAATTGAGATTGATGGTTTCTCATTTAAAAAGTTATATGAGATTCTTAGGTGATCAAAACATAAATAGCCTGTAACATATTTCAGCCAAAAACATCATTCAAAATAATAGTTTAAAAATCTAAACCATGTTCTCTCAATAGTATTAGTGGAGCTTGGCCCACATGAGAGAAGTTGAAATGCCAAAATGTAATTAAGGCTTGAAAGACAACACAATATTAATTATAAATATTCTTTGTGTAATGCATCAAATGAAATTTTGAAGGAGGATAATCAAGAAATTGTAGCATAGCAATCTACATTACAATGATGTGAAAAAAATCAAAATTATATGAGAAAATTTATAAAATAAATGTTTATATGACTACAAGGAATAAGAACCATTTTTAAAATATGAAACACTACTAGATTAAACAAATGCTCATAACCATGCTTATAATTTTATTTTTAACATCCTTAAAAGGATATTAAGCAAAGACAAATGTAGAAAGGTTTTAAAATTGACAGAGGTTACTTTATATCTCAAAGGACAGTAATACCATTCCTAGTGTTTAAAATAATTAAAATTGGATTAACAAATTTTTGTGGCAAGAAAACAGCAGTCATTAGTGTGATATAATAAAAATGGTGTGTAAATATATTTTTTAATTTTCCTCAACATTTTATTATAATGGATAGACATATATGGCTGCTGAAATTAACAGTAGATTGTTTGTGAGTTAAAAATCCTAAATTTGGTATGACAAAAATGCCAACTATTATTAAAAACACTGACCAATAGGTGTGTAAATGATATAAAGAGACATTAAGTCCATACATTTATCTTCAGTTGAGCTTATAACAAAAAAATTACAAAACAAACTATTTTTATAATTTGTAGGAAATAGCATGTAATTTCAAGACTAGAGATGTTTTTAGTCCAGGAAAAAATTCATTCTCTGCTTAATGAATACAAAAAAATACCGTCTCTCCATAAGAAGAATTTTCTGTTACATGGAGATATGGTCTATGGGGGAAGAGGCTGGCAAAATGGAGAAAGAGTATAATTCTATCCATACAATTACATGGATTTTAGTTCTAATCTGGCTCACTAAATAAAGTCTTTCCTGAAAATAGGTCATAGAAGGTCACTCTATCAATGAAAGATCTTCCTCATAACTATACATGATACTAAGTACATCATTTCAAGCCATCAAAAAGGAAAGAAGAGCGGCACCGATGTAGCTCAGCGGTTAAGTGCCTTCTTCCCATGTATGAGGTCCCAGGTTCAATCCTGGGTATCTCCTGAAAAAAAAAATCAATGTCAGGAATCTTTCAATCAAGTTAAGCCAGAATTTTAAGCATTCCTTCTATTCATATTCTATTAGTGAATTTTTATCCACATGACCTCCCCTAATATCTAGGAAAACTTGAAATGTAGTTTAGCTGAACAGTGGTGCACTTTGACATATATAAAAAATGAAATCTAGTGTCTCACTTTAGAACAATTCAGCATATATGACAAAGGGTGATTTTACATTAAATAAGCTTTTCAGAAGTATATAAACAAATATCTATTTTAAAGTTAAGATTCTCCACATTCATTTCAAAAATGAATTCTCTTTATATTATAGCTATATCACTCTAAAGTGTAACATATTGCATTTGGCTTTTGGCAGCTTAAAGAGCAAAAGTAACTTGTCAAATATAGTGAAGTAAAGATTTCCAGCATTATATGGCTATTTTCATTCTTGTTTACTTAAATTGCATCACAAATAAGTAGTTGTCTCATCAAATTTGGAAGCCTTAATAATAAGTACTGCAATTTCCCACTTATATAACTGCACCTTTATTCAAATTATCACTTAACCATGTAGAAGTGTTTAATCTTTTACAATATTCACCCATATTTGATAAAAGCACATACGTTCCAAGAAAATTCTGAGAGTGTGATTCTTATTAGGTAAGTGTATGATTTTATGCATATGTGTATATATGTGTATGTCTGTGTATATGTGTTTCCACCTGTTTGGATTGAAATCTGGGTTCAAATTTATTGAGATTTAGTACAGTTGTCTGAGTCTCTAAATGCAAATGACGTCATAAACATATTTAAAGATACACATCCATGATTTTTAGACTTCTGTTATTCCCCTATTTATCATGGCTGTTGAGAAATGCAAAGGTCCTCACTGCAACCATTAGATATGCATCTGAACCTGTAGCAGTTGCTTTAGTCCAGAGATAAGAAATGACTCCAGGCTCATACTAGGAAGCATCATGTTTTCTTACATTCTTGGAATTTATATTGTAAGTTGCTGATCTGCTGATAGTGAAGAATTGCAAAAGAAAAAATAGTCTATATCCTAGATTATGTTCATATCACTAGGTAAGAATTGGCATTCCTTCCAAATTTACTTATGTGTAAATAATTGGTAATGTCATAATTTTTTATCTTTTGCCATATATGAAACTAATTTATTTTCCAGACTTTAGGAAAACAAGCTAAGAAAATGATTCAGAGATAAATCAAGCAAGTGGCACTTTCTTACTCTGAACTATAGTTGTAGATTTATATTGTTATTCAATTGTTACAGATATCTCCTTTGAATAGCATCCTAAATATAAACCATCCTATCCTCAATCAAATTGGAGTGTATTTCTGAAAATTGCAGTATACATTTTAGTTTGGCCCATACAGTAAGCAGAACATGGGGGTTTTGAGGTTTTAAACTACACACTTTACAAAATCTCTTTCATTAAGACACTGTGCAACCTTGGGCAATTTAAATTTTTTTTTCAGTTTCTGCTTTTCACCTGTGAAGTTAAAATAATGGCAAATTGTTGTGGAGACGTCTATAAAACTAACTTCCACTTCTAGGCATACCTCCTCATCCTTGTGATTTAATTGGGGCTATATAACTGGCTAATGGATGATAAGCATAAGATATGTAGTCATTGCTGCCTGTCTTAGTTTGTGGCAGGGTTGCCAGTACAAAGTACTAGAAATGGATTGGTTTTTATAATGGGGAATTTATTTGGGTTAAATGCTTATAGTTCCAAGGACGTGAAATATTCAAATCAAGGCATCAGCAGAGATTACTTCTCACCAAAGTCAGCTACTGGTGATTCTGGTGTCCTGCCACATGGTGAATATGGCCACTGATCTTTGCTGAGGTCCCTGCCTTCCCCTCCAGAATCTACGGTCTCCCAGAGCTCAGCTGTGGGCAACCAGGCATAAGGCTTCTCTGTTACTGGGGATCCTCTCTCAAAAGAGAGAGAAGGTGAAAGAGGAAATGACAGGGTAACAGAGACAGAATATATAATAATGCCTTATAGGCCCTTACAGGGCTTACAGTTTTTAGGAACTGAACCTTTTGGGAATTTCTCCATCTATTCCTAACATTTATAAGCTTTTAACTTACTTCTATAATTGGTTTTAAGACAATGAAACGAAAATATAATTAATTTATTTACTATGTATGGAAATGCATTTTTTGGTCAAAGTATAGGAAATGTATGGCTGTGATCATGAGAATAAATTTTCATGATATTATTAAATGTGAATTAAGATTAAATTGAATATCAGTGCAGAGGAAGATTGAAATCATTAAACAGATAAAAGGAAAGATTTTGGCATATTTTATATATGCTTTTGAAAGCATGCCAACTAATATTCAGTTCAAAATATTAATACATTAATATAATTTCTGTAGAGTTCATTTTTTGTTGTCAAAAATTAAATTGAGTTACATGTAATTATAATCCTACAGAGTGCTAAAGTGACTTGCTAGAATGTTCATTAAAATGGAAAGTCAAAATGAATTAGAAGATATTTAAAATGCTCTTCAACTGTTTTGTTTTTCTTTTTTTTCTTAATTAGATCTTGAAAGCTAAAAATTGAGATGCTTTGGATCAGAGGTGAAGGAACTATTATTGTTGTGTTATTTTAAGTTTGAAAATACTCACTGGAGGGTAGAAATAAATGCTTAGCTTCTCTCTAAATGAGTAATTATTATCATTGTTATCATAAATATTTCTTATTAAATGAAAACAAATTGAATGTGAGTTCAGCATTCCATGTTGAAAAAGGGAAACTGTAATTAAATTCTCTATATAACAACTGGTTTAATATCAAAGAAGGTTATGGAAAATTCAAATTGTTCTATTATAATTAAATATAGGTGACATTATTATTTTTATGAACTTGGACAATTACATCCACAATACAAAAATGGTGAAATTAAATATTTCATTAGTGGCTTGTGCCAAGTAATTCCATATTAGAATTAATCTGTACTTAACATCATTCTCAAGAAAGCTTTAAAATAGTTTTATATAGATCCTTATGGAGTTGCAAAAATAACTAGGAGTAATATCCCATAGAAAATAAAAAACAATATGATTTTTCTTTTAAGAAATCTAAAACTTGGTATGAAATTGTTTTCTTGTAGTTCATTGTTGGAAAGGAGCTTGGATTTTTCTAAATTTAATTTAGTTGTGAAAATAATCATCATTCCAAGTCTTAAAAAAAAATTAGACTAGGTCCAATGAAAATTCAATTTCTTATTAAATTATCCTTCTGCTTGATATATGATATTTCTAGAAGCATATTTGTTTATTAGTATTTAGTGAATTTTAAAATGTACTACTGTATACTGATTATTATGAAATCTTCTTGAAAATTAGATATTTAGAAAAGATCCAACTATTTGTGAAAAATTGAAGTTAGAAAATTTCACACAACTAATTCTTTGCTACTTTGAACAAAGTAAAGTAAGAAAATGTATTTAGAAAGAAGTGCTTTTACAAGCTTAATTATGTTTAATTTCTGAAATCAAGAAAATAAATGGAAAGTTAGTTTTTAATATGAGACTTACTATCTTGCATTTAGTAGTCACCTGAATTTAAAAACATTTATTTCACTTGTAAATATTTTGTTTTTAATATTTAAATTCCTAAGTTAAAAAGGGCTTTGCCATTTTGAACAAAATATCGATAAATATCATTCATATTTTTTCATCAGGCATATTTTTATATAGCATACTTTTGGTTTCAAACCAAAGAGCACAGGATATTCAAAATGTCTAATCAAGCCGTTATGAGCACTTGCTATCTGTCAGACCAGTGGTACTATATGTCAGACCAGTGGGCATAAGGAAGAAAATCTAAACTGTGGTTCCATCAGCTGTCAAATTTATAATATTGATTTTGAAGATTAAAATTGTCTGCATGTAAAATGAGCAGTTAAAGCATATTGACTTAAAGTCAGGGAAAGAAAGTTTTTTTTGTTTGTTTGTTGTTATGTTTGTTTTATAGGGAGCAATGCTGTCTGTCTCTTTCTACAGATCTGATCTTTATCTCCATCAACCTTTGTTTACTGAGGGATGAAATGCTGATAACGAAGATCCTGCCTTATTGAGTTGCTGTGACAAGTAAATGGTCTCATCACACAAAATTTTTAGCAATATGCCTGGAATATAATGAAAATATTATAAAATAACATTGAAAATAATAATGACAAAATAGTAATAATAATATAAATACAATAAGAATTAGTATTCAGTTAAGAGCAAAGCCAAATTTGTCATTAAATATAAGTGATCAGTGAGCAGTGGCATATCCCAAAAAGACTTCATAGAAAAAGAGGTGAGGGAATTAACTGAATTGATAGTAACTAAAACCAATACAAATCCAGAATCAAGCCTCTCTGCTTCATTCCTCTTACATGTACTGATTTGTTCTTAAGAGCAGTGACCAATGAATCATCCTTACAAGTTAGCAAGGCTTCCTGATGAAACACGGAGGGCATATTCACCTTGAAATCCTGCTTCTCATATATGCAGCTGTTTTGTTTGGATCTCATCAATTCTTTGGTTTAACTGGATAAAGGGTAAAATTTTACTCAAAATGAGAAAGAAAAAAAGTTTTTTTAATGCATCAAAGAACAAAATTCAATGTGGTATTCAATACGATGTTTAAACCGATTTCACTGTTAATTTGAAAGGATATTGAATGTCCTACAGGTGAAGAATATATTCATGCATAGGTTCTTAATTAGAACAAAATATTATACTTTTTCTTCCCTCTTAATGTGTTTCTTTTACTCACGTATATTATGTAATTAATAATAATTAAACACTGGACTGTGGTTTTTAAATATGTCACAAAAGAAATTAAATAATTCAAATTCAGTTGTAAAAATTGCAATAGGCCAGAGTAGATTTTAAATTTGAAATTCAATTTCAACTTGGTCACAGGCTATAATAGAAAGTATAATGGAAGTGCTATTCCACCAGAGATGTTTTATTATTTATCATGGAATGTAAATGACATGCTACACACCATCAACATAAGCAATTCACAGAAACTGTATTATGGGCATCAGAGTCATTCATTAGAGTAGGTGTTTGATTTGCATTGAAGAATGATAGTTTGTTCTCCTCTATGAAATTTTATTTCATTTTATTTTTTCTAACCACCAAGGTCACTCCAAACAGTTACTGTTTTGAAAGTCTTCTTAGCATATAAAATAAGTGCTTGAGTAAAGGACTATTTCCCTCTGATCTTTTTTGCACACATCCCCTGTGTGTAAACCAGCTCAAGATCAAGGCCACCTACTTATAGTTTGAGAAGGCACAAGAATAAGTTAGGGTAAAGAGGACCATGGAGCTCACCCCCAAATGTGGCATTGTATTTGTAGATATATTGTACTCTGCAGCTTGGATTTTGGTCTTGTGTCTATTTTCTAGAATTGATTATAATGTGGGAGGAAACATAGCAATAAAACATTTAAGAGACTAAGGTATATAACTATAATTATCATATTATTATATTTAAAATGGAAAGTATACTTATTAACTAATTACAATTCTTATTTCACACAAATTGACAGTTTTTTTTTTCTAATATCACACTATATGGAAAACCTGAGTGATATTTAACAGGATGTTTACAAAGCACTGGATCCAGAGCAAGGAAAAATGACTAATATTGAGGAATAATTTATCAAGGCAATTATCAGGCTTGTTAAAGTAGTTCTACCCTTTACCTGAGAACACTTTTCAGTTCCAATATTTCTTTACCCTGGACTTTGCTGAATAAATTATTCATTTCTGACTTTTGAGCTTTCTATTCTCTATGATTTAGCCTTTAATTACATATTAATTCTTGAATCGGGGTTTAATAGGATAAATTAAGTTTCCCTACGTGACATTATAAACACATACTAATTGTACTTCTTTGAGATTAAAATGAGGAGACATGAACAGGATTTTGGGAATCCCAGAGGCTAAAAATTCCTTTCTTTTTCTAATCTGGTTGCTAACCGTATCTGTGTATGTATTTTAAGTTTTATCCTCAAAAATCATCCTTGTTTACATTATTTACTACTTCTTAGATAGGAAGTTTCTATAATTATGAAAATATTTGTCTACAGGACCCAATATTGAGTGCAAAAATGTATTCAAATTGCCAAACTTAAAACATAATGGAAATAACTTGTCCAAGGAGAGAATGAAACATGACAGCCCATTTTAAACTAAGGCAAAGATGATAGAAAACAAGATTTTTACAGTATAAGGTTACACAACTGCTATGACTACAAGGTACTAATATATGTAGCAGTTCACAATGAATTGCAAAGTAAATGGACATAATTTTCACCAGTAAATTGAACTTCTGATTCAATCATTTTTTGAATAGAAAAAGGGAAGTCACTCAGAAAATAGATACAAACATCAGAAAATGATTATTATTCTTTGGGATATTATATTTTGAATTTATTTTACTAGATTTCCCATAACTTCTGGGAAAGATTAATAATCATAAATTCATCTTGCATTAAAAAGAAGCAACAGCTAAAACATTTGAATTAAAAATATCCTTGTCATCATTCTTGGAGCATTTCCTAATTTCTTGGGCAAATAGATTTTTTAGGCTGATCACATACTTTTCCCTTTTATAAATATTAAAATTAAGCATTAAAATACTGCTAATTCTTCATTTCATGTATGAGATTATATGCGTTCTAGTGTATATTACATACTGATGCCAATGTGTATGCATATGCAGGTATCCAAACACATTCTGGATGTTTAAGATACAAAAATTGTGATGACACGTTTTGGGACATTGGAATTATTCTGCATGACATTGCAATGATGGATACAGGCCATCGTAAATTTTGTCAAAAACTGTAAAATTGTGTGGTGCAAAGTATAAATCATAAAGTGGACTATAGACATTGGTTAGTAGCAATAATTCAATATGTGTTCATCAGTTGTAAAAAATGTACTACATGAATGAAAGATGTTGTTAGTGGGGAAAAGTGTGGGAAAGGATGGGGGCGAGGTATATAGGAATCCCTTTATTTTCAATGTAACATTTCTGTAAACTAAACCTTTTTTTAAAAAATACAAAAAAAATAAACATATCAAATGCAGATGTTTCAAACACTAAGAAAAAAGAAAAAACCCAAAACACACACACACAAAGTGTAATATTATTGTAGATGTGTGCTTATGGCACACATCAGAAAGTAATATAAAACCAAAGTGATGAATTTTAAGGTGTAATTATATTTAATATGATAGAAGGGACATTCTACTTTGGATAAAATTGAGGGCCAAATCTTCTGTTATAGTACATTTAAACATTTATAAATAATGCCAAATGTAGTAATAACAGAGGTTAAAAAAGAAATTGTTCTTCCATTAAATTTGTTAAAGCAGCACTTAAATCAAGCTCTTTGTCTCATATATATATATATATATAATAAATTAATGTATTTAACAAAATGTATATGACATAGAAATATATGTTTTATTAGAAATATAATTATAACATGTAAACATGTATCAATAACATAGATATATGCATATACTGAATATACATAGTTTGCTATCTAAATATTAATGCAGAATGGAAGATTTGTTCATATAGTTCCCCTTCCCCACCTCCAATCTGTATTTCTTAATTTGATATAATAAATTGTGTTTTTTAAGCCATGAAGTCTTTTGTTTCTAACTGGCAAGGTGTCTGGAGAAGAAAACTTAAAGACACCAAGTACATGATGCGCAGAAATAATCTTTCTTAATTTGGTACATCACGTATCAAGTAGGATTAATAGGCTATTATGCTTCACATTTATTATAATGCTCTGACATTTCATCTATCACATTTGAGTTTCATCAAGAAGGTGAAAACAGCACATCTCCTTCAATTTATCTTCTGATATACTATAAGATGACAAGTTGCTATTTTGTTCATTAACTTATAAAACAGTTAAAATTTATGTAAATAGAAACTATAATGAATGTTCAAGATCATTTACCATGCTGAAATGAAACTGCATTCCAACAGTTGCTTCTTCTCTATATATCAGTAAAACTTTGAAATTTTATAAAGGAAAATATTATATTAAAGTTTTTTGTAAGTATTATCTTTTCAGATTAGGACACACCTATGAACTAACAAACAGGTACCACACACAGTGTGAAATGAAAACATGTAGAATTTAAAGGAAGCTGATGTCATGTTCAATTTATTTTGTGTCTTAAATCAAACTTAGAAAAAACTTTTATGTATTTAAGAATTGAGGGAGGAGAAAAGAAACAGGATGATTTCAGTTTTTGCACATGAAAAAAATTTTCAAGTTTTTCGTTTTCAGTGTTTTTATTTGCTAGGCTGCTAAAAGCAATGAAATATGATGGCTTTTAACAATGGGAATTTATTAGCTTATAAGCTGAGAGGTTTGTCCAAATCAAAGCATCATCAAGATGATGCTTTCTTCCTGAAGAACAGTTGCTGGCAATCCTGAGTCCTCTGTCATATGTCAAGGCACATGGCAGCATCTGCTGGTCTCTCCCTTCTCTTCTGGGTTTCATTGCTTTCAGCTTCTTGTTTCCATGGCTTCTCTGTATTCATCCGTTTAATAAAGGACTCCAGTAAAAAGATTATGACCCACCCTGGGCCAACCTTAACAGAGGTAAACTCATGAAAACCAACTTACAATAAGTTTACACTCACAAGAATGAATTAACTTTAAGATTTTTGGGAGTACATGTAGTTCTACCATCTGGACCCCAAAAAGACATTCTTTCGATATGTAAAATACATTCATTCCATCAAAACATCCTGAAATCTTTAAATCATTTCAGGAATAATGCTGAGTATAAAGTCTCAGTATAAATTTCCAGCGGTGGTCTAACCTGGGGCACAATTCCCCTCCAGCTGTGGACCTGTGAAACCTAGAGAACAATTTATCTGCTTCCAATATACAATGGAGGGACAGGAGTAGAATAAACATTCCCATTTCCAGAGGGAGAAATTGGGAGGAAAACAAGGATCATGGGTCCCAAACAATTCTGAAACGCTTCAATGCATAATCTATTAGATTTCAAGGTCTGAGATTTGCCTATAGAATGATGTTTTGTCCCTCTGGGACTGATGGAGCAACAGCTCTGCCCTTTCTAAGGGCTTGTGCAGGGGCTATGCTCTCCTCAAGCACTAGTGTGAAGTCTCCAACGTCTTCAAACATTTTGGTGATTAGCAGGTTCTCGGCTCCACTGTCATCACAAGCATTGGGGTGGCAACCAGAAACTCCACAATCTCCCAGGCATATGAGAAAACTGGAGTGGTAATACTCTTCCTGAACAATGAGGTAGAAGAGCCACCTTCTCCAAGTACCAACATATTCACCCTTTCAAAACACACATAGATGTGTGCACTCACTTGGCCTGAGAAGATGTCTTCAGATCAGACCTCAGCTTCCACCATCCTGCTATTGAAGTGATTTTCCTTTAATCTGTCCTTTTTCTGTCCCTTTTAGTCCAGGCTGGCAGTGGTTTTATTCATATGGATCTTGTAAAATATTGGTTTTGCATGTAGTGTACAGGGTCCAAACAATCAGACAAAAGAAACTTTCCACAAATCCTTTCTGGATAATGCATTTCTAATTCTGACTTGCTCTGAAATGACTGACTGGATCCAAGTTCAATTAAATGCTCACATGGAGCACTATTCTCTGAAGACTTGCTCAGAAATTTCAAAACCATCAATTTCTGGGTTCTTTGTGCCCAGGAGTTCAGCTCTCAGCTTATCAATTTCCTCTTGCATTTTACTATAAGCTGTAAGGAGAAACTAGGCAGCACTTTGCACATTTAGTTTTCAAAGATTTCAAAATCTCAGCTAAATACCTGAACTCATCTCATTCAAATTCTGCCTTATATCCAACATCTGGACTCAATTTTTTCCAAATTCTCTGCCACCTTAAAACAAGGATCACCTGTCTTTCAGTTTGCAGCAATACAGTCATCATTTCTGTCTAAGGCCTCATCAGAAGTACCTTTAGCATCCATATTTCTACCGACAGCCACTTCAAAGCATTCTAGGCCTTTTCTATCAAGCACATCATGATTCTTCCCTGCTCTACCCATTACTCATTTATAAAGGCATCTTAACATTCTTGGTATTTGCAATAGCAGCACTCCACTCTCCAGGTACCAAAATCCGTTTTAGTTTGCTGAAAGCAATATACCATGAAAAGGTTTAGCTTTTAATAACTGAAATTTATAGCTTACAAGCTTACTGCTTTGAGGCCATGAAAATGTCCAAATCAAGGCATCATCAAGATGATGCTTTTTTCCTGTAAAACAGCTGCTGGTGATCCTAAACTCCTTTGTCATATGGCGAGACACATGGCAGCATCTGCTGCTTTCTCCCTTCTCTTTTAGGTTTCATTGCTTTCAGCTACTTGCTTCCATGGCTTCTCTCTCTGTGTGTCCATCCCTTTAATAAAGGACTCCAGTAAGAAGATTATGACCCACCCTGGGCCACAACTTAACTAAAGTAATCTCATGGAAACCAACTTACAACAGGATTACATTCACATAGCTTTAAGAAATCATTGCTTTAAGAGTATGATTGATTCTATGTGGTACATACAGTTCCAAACCATCACATTCAGTCATTCATTTATTCATTAAATATTCATTAAGCTTTTATAATGTGTGAGGCACTGTTCTGGGACACAAGAACAGAGTCCTAAACAAAACACAGAAGGTTCTAATTTTCATATTGTTTACATTCTAGAGTGGAAAATAAAAAGAGGTACACTTGAAAAAACGAATATAAATATGATAATACACTGAAAGTGTTATAAAGAAGCATAAGGTCTGGTATGGAGCCAGAGAGTAACCTGAGGCAGGTGGCATTGTAGATTAAGTGATCAGAAAAAGGCCTCTCTGAACAGGTTCATTTGAGCAGATACATGTGCAGAAGGAGGAAGTTAGGTATGAGAATGTATACTAGGACAATGAAATTATGTTAATTATCCTCATAGAAGGGGAAGGAGTATAACTGAATATGTCTGAAGATCTGCAAGAAACTCAGTCAGGGGAAGAATGGGAGGAAATTAGATTAGAAAGGTAGCTAGTGTTTTGTTTCCAGAAAAAAAAGGTATATTAGGTTTTAGGCACAATTACCTCTGTTTTATATCAAATAATTAACAGTGACTGAGCTAGCTAGGGATGAATAGAATTGGACGTAAGACATCCAAAAAGTTGATTGTTTTTATTTAAATATCATGGTATAAATTGGCTTAACCAAAATATTCTACCCATTTAGTCATTCTAATAAATCTCAAAATTAACATAATAGATAAATTTAAGTTTATAGTCAGATAAAACAATAAGTAGCTAACTTTGCTTCTTTGTTGAACTAGTAAAATGCAAAACCTGTTTGTTGAGTTTTTTGTGATTTCATAAAATCATTTTGAAAACTCAAGTACAATCATCATGCCACCATTCTTATAATTCTTCAGGGACTCCCATTGGTGTTTTTCCCCTTCCCCATATTTCCCCAAATTTCCCAATTCCATCTCATGCCAATATTTGCACAAAGATGACTTTATTGATTTGTTGCAACAAAGATGAATGCATGCCATCAGGAACAGAGCAACTCTCAATAAGAGCTTCTTTGAATGCTTATTTTGGTAGCTGATCTTGTGTTGGATTTTTCACACTGTTTAAGGAAGTGGGACTTTTCTCTAGATTGGATGCTCTCAGGAAAGGAATAATCATATGATTGAGTATCTTAATACTTCTTATCTATTACAGAAGGTGGAAGGAACAAAATGAGGCTAAAGCTATAATTGATATAAAGAG
>JAQZBX010019422.1:0-33811 GCA_029593785.1 Cabassous unicinctus
CTAGCTTGTTTCTTCTTTGCTGTGCTTCTTCTTCCATGATTTCCCATTCTCTGTGTATATTAATTTTGTCTCCCAATGCTATCTCTTTTCCTTTCTTCATCTTTCTGCCTTCTGATTTCTGTTGTGGTTCTTACATACCACCTTTTCTCATTAGCCCACAACTTGAAGGGTGTTAATTTCTATTCTCTCTCTTCTGTTTTCTTATTTTTTTAATTATTATTAACTTTTTCTTTTCAACTCTTTCTTTACTCTTTCTCTCTCTCCTCATCATTCTGGCCTTCTAAATCATTATAAATATTTTCCTCTATTTGGTTTCCCAGTCTATTGTAGGTACTCTACTTTTTTTCCTATTACTCTACACTGTCTACATGAGTTAAATATTCATTTTGCTAAGCCTTATATGGCCCCTCTTCTAACTTTTATCAATAATACTATTATCCTCCTTCATTTCTCACATCTTTTGATTCCTCTGACCCTAATCTTTTGCCTTCAAGGGAACATAGAAGGAAGCAAAGAAATAAAAAGAACAAATTGTCAAAGAGAAAACTTAACACACAGAACCACCAGCTAAATAAAACTCTAGAGCTGAGAGAGAAGCTAATCAACTGAATAAACCCATCAAGATAAAATGACGACTAGAGGGCAACAAAAAATTACAAACCACACTGAGAAAAAGGAAGACATGGCCCAGTCCAATGGACAAACTAAAAACCAGCAAGAGATGCAGAACATCGAACAACTAATCAAAGCTTTCCAAACAAATATCATTGACCAACTTAATGATGTGAAGGAAGAGATTAAGGATATTAAGGAGACACTGGGAGAACATACTGAAGAAATTGTAAACATACATAAAAAGATATGGATATGGTGGTGGTCAGTGGCACAATCCATGAAATCTAAAAGACGCTGGATTCACCTTACAACAGATTTGAACAGGAAGAAGAAAGAATTAGTGATGTGGAAGAGAATACATCTGAAATCAAATAGATAGTAGAACAGATAGATGAAAAGATAGAAAAAATCCAACAGGGACTCAGGGATTTACGCAACAACAAATGCACAAACATATGCATTATAGACATCCCAAAAGGAGAAGAGAAGGGAAAGGGAACAGAAGGAGTGTTGAAGGAAATAATGGCTGAAAACTTCCCAACCCTATAGAGAGAGATGGATGTACATGTCCAGGAAGCACAGCGCAACTCAAACAGTATAAGTCCCATCAGGCCAACTCCAAGACAAAAAAAGATAAATGGGATCTCCTCAAAATTAAAACTTCTATACCTTAAAGGACGTTATCAAGAAAATAAAAAGGCAGCCTACCCAATGGGAGAAAATATTTGGCAACCATATATCTGATAGGAGCCTAATATCCTGCCTATATAAAGAAATCCTACACCCCAAAAATAAAAAGACAAACAACCCATTTTAAAACTGGGCAAGTGACCTGAAAAGACACTTCTTCAGGGAAGAAATACAAATGTCTAAAAAGTACATGAAAAAATGTGCTGTACAAAGTTGCACAATGTTGTTAGGAAGAAAAAATGATGCAACAAACACTGTGAAAAACAGTTTGGAGGAAACAGAACTGTCATATGACCTGGCATATACCCAAAAGGATGGAAGAGCAGGACCTCAAACAGATAGTTTTGTACACCAGTGTTCACAATAGCATTTTCATAATAGCGAAAACATGGAAGCAACCCAAGTACCCATTCACAGATAAGTGGATAAAAAAATATGGTATAGACATACAATGGAATATTATCCAGTTGTGAAAAGAAATAAGTCCTGATACATGCTACAACATGAATGAACTAGAAGACATATCATTGAGCCAAATGTCAGACACAGAGACATATTGCATGATCTCACTCATTTGAAACAACTGGAATATGCAAGTTCAGAGACAGAAAGTAGATAACAGCTTACCTGGTACAGCACAGAGGGGAAAGGGGGAGTTAACACATAATGAGTACAGAGTTTCTGTTTAGGGTGATAGGAAAGTTCTGCTAATGGATGGTGGTGATCTTAAGAAAGGATCAGTGTAATTAATCCCACTGAATGGTATGCTTGGGATTGTTGAGATGGTAAAGTGTATTTGTATACATGTTTCTACAATTTTAAAAAGGAGCAACTAAAGTCAATGACAATTAAAATCAATACATGATCCTAGATGGGATCTAATAATGGAGGAGAAAAGACTCAGAGACATTATTGAGACATATTAAAAAATTGGAATATAGACTATGCCTTATAGCTATATTTAATGATTTCACTTAACTGTACAAAGGCTGTTACAGTAGTGAAGATCCTAGTTCTTAGGAAATATACATGGCAGTATTCTGTTCAAGGAGCATGGTGTATACAACCTACTCTTAAATGTTTGGGGTGGGGGGAGAAAGAAGAAAGAAAGAGGGATGGAACTTCAAATTTGGCAAAATGTTAAAAATGGTTGATCTGAGTATGAGAAGCAGGGATGCATGTTGGTATTCTTTATTTTTGCAATCATCCTGTAAGTTAGAAATTATTTTGATAATGTTAAAGAAAAAATAGAAAGAAATGGAAATGAGAATGGAATTTAAATGGTACACTAGAAAGTATCAATTAAAAACATTAACCAAAAATACATGTAAAATGGGAAGCAGATGTGGCCCAAGCGATTGGGCTTCCATCTACCATATAGGTGGTCCAGGGTTTGATTTCCTGGGCCTCCTGGTGAAGGCAAGCTGGCCTATACAGCGATCTGGCCTGAGCAGAGACCTGGCACAAGCAGAGTGCTGGCCCACACAGGAGTGCTGGCCTGCACAGGAGTGCTGGCCTGTGTGAGGTTCTGGCACAGCAAGATGATGCAACAAAAAGAGACAGAGAGGAGAGACAGCAAGAGATGCAGCAGACCAGGGAGTTGAGGTCGTGCAAGAGATTGAGCGCCTTTCTCCCACTCTGGAAGGACCCAGGATCAGTTCCTGGTACTGCTTAAAGAGAAGATATGCAGACACAGAAGAACACAAAGCAAATGGACACAGAGTGCAGATGGTGAACCAAAACAATTGGGGGGAGGGGTGGGGAGAAATAAATAAATAAATTTTTATAAAAAAATAAATGTAAAAAACAAGTCAAGTGTCAATTTTAATTCTTTTGTTGTAAGTAACTTAATACATTAATGCAGTCTCTGCTCTCATTATTTAGTTTAATACTTTTTCATTTAAGTATTTACTTTAATGAAGCAGAGTTTAGCATAAATAAATGATGATGCAACCATTTATTGCCTATAAGAGAACAACTTAAAATTTTTTAGGAGGTACCAGGGATTGAACCCGGGATCTTGTACATGGGAACAAGATGCTTAACCACTGAGATACCCCTGTTCCCCAAGACCCACATTAGATACAAAGGCCCAGAGATGTTGGAAGAGAAAAAATGGGCCACAATCCTGGAATACTGCATGGAAATAATAATGAAAAGGGAATTAGGCTCTTTTGAGTAATATCAGACAAAATTAAAACAAACATGTTTACAAAAGACAAAGAACCATTTATGTATCCATAAAATGGTAAATATATCAAGAACATATAAAACTTATAATCATATATAGAAAGAACAACAGAGCACTTAAATATAGATAGGAAAAATTGACAGATTTGGAGGGAGAAATATTCAGATTTTTCATAATAGTTGGAGAATTTAACTTCCCACTTCCACAAATGGATAGAAAAACTAGACAGATGATCAGTAAGGATATAGAGCACTTGAACACTATAAGCAAACTAAATCTAGTAAAATATATTCTTCTCAAGTACACATGGACCATTCCGAGAATAGACCATATGTTACCCCACAACATACATAAAAACACTGAAACTGTAAGTATCTTCTATAACCAAAGTGGAATGAAACTAGAAATCAATAACAGAAGGGAAATATGAAAGTTTCACAAATATGTGGAAATTGAACAACACACATGAACTGATGGTTCACAGATGAAATCATGAGGAGAATTAGAAAACACTTTGAGATAAACAGAAATGAATAAATACACAACATATCAAACCTTATAGGATGAACTGAAAACATTGAAAATAGAGAAATTTATAGCCCAAAACACCTATATTAAAAAAGAATAACCATCTCAAACAATAACATAATTTTACATCTGAAGGGAATATAAAAAGAAGAGCAAACTAAATCCAAGGGTGGCAGAAGGAAGGAAAATAAGATTAGAGCAGAGATGAATGAGACAATAGAAAAATAACAGAATCAACACAACTAAAAGATGGTTCTGCAAATTATCAACAAATCTGAAAATGCTATAGGGAGGCAGATAAAGAAAAAAGGAAAGAAGGATCTATTCACTAAAGTGAGTAATGAAAATGGTGACATTTCTAAAATGGGTTTTAAAAGTATACTTTTAGCAACTGTGTCCCAACAGATTAGATATCTTTGACAACATGGACCAATTCCTAAGAACACACCTTGCCTTTTTTGTAATATTTACTCTTAAAAATTCCTTGCTCTGAAAAAAACACATTTAGGGCATATAGATATATTTTTTTAAAGATTTATTTATTTTTTTATTTATCCCCCCCTTGCTGCTTGTGTTTGCTGTGTCCATTTGCTGTGTGTTTTTTCTGTGTCTGCTTATCTCCCCCTTGCTGTGAGGTCTTGCTGCATCAGCCCACCGCTCCGCGCAGGCCAGCCTGCCCTCACAAGGAGGCCCCAGGAAGGGAACCCGGGGCCTCCCATATGGTAAACGGGAGCTCTATTGATTGAGCCACACCCGCTTCCCTAGGGCATATTTTTAAAAATATATTTTAGGTAATCACGTGTTGTACTTTTTATGTTACCCTTTTTTCTTTCCAGTCTGGCCATTTTGCAACATTCCTAAGGGAAGTTATGATGTCTTTGAATCAAGGCTGTGTCAGTGAATGGAATTATACAGGCAAATCAATCAATCAAATAATCATCTGCCCTGTGGTGTTTATGTTTGGCTTAGAAGAGAATGTAAAGTAAAAATGACAATGTTAACTTGTGTACCTACTATTGAAGGACTTCATTTGCTCAGGTGGGACAAACTTCCTGGAAAGAAATGTGTGCTAGCTGAAACCTTAAAGATTAACTGGGCAAAGCCTGCAAAGATTTGCTTGGGATACAAATTGGTTTAATGGGAAAATGTACAAAATCCAAGCAACAGTAGACTGCTCTTTGCAGAAACTGAGAGCAGAATGAACTGCAGGCAATTGGTTTGGACTGGACTGCATAGGGCAGCAGAAAGAAGTATTTAGGATGTGAAGACCATTGTAAGCCCTATGGCCCTTGTTCTAAAGGCAGTGGGAAACCATCAACAAAGTTAAAGATGAGATATTTATGTCCAAGACAGGCCTTTAGGTCTAGGATGCATCAATGTAAGGACAAAATAGTACTGCAAAAGAAAATTTAGGAGGATATTGGTGAATTTTAATATTGAATGAGAGATGCCCAAAGACTTGATCAAAAAAAATGGGACCAGTGACAAGGCATGTAATTTGGAAAATGAAGTCAGGAATAATTTAATCCCTTTTCCCTGAATACCACCTGGACAAAGTACAGATGACGTACTTGGGGCCTCAGTGAATCAACTAAAGGGGATACAACTAGTGCAATCTGGGACAATTTGTGAATTAAAATAAATAATGATAAATGATGAGACATATTGAAAAGAATTGAATACATCAATCTGTAGTGTTATAACAAATAAACAGGAGTCAAGCAAGCCTTTGTAAGGCAGAAAGCCAAATAAGGAATATAGGAGCAGTGTTGGTAATGGGGAAACCATCACCTTTGTACAACCATCAGATGAGAGAATGATGGATGGTGGATGGATGGGGCCTATGATATTGATATCAGAATATGTCCTCATAAAATGTCATTTATTATAGAGTGAAAACATGTTTTTGCTTGTGGAGGAACCTAACAGAAATTTCACCAGGTTATCAAATTCATATCACAAGTGTGTGAGGAAAGTGGATCTCCTATCTCTCCTGATGGGCTACAATCCTAACTCTCCTGATGGGCTGAATGTAGGGCCTAAATCTCAAGAGGAAATACTGGGCAGACTGAGCTTGGGGTCATTTGTGCTCCTTAAATATGTCAAAGATATGAAAATGAAAGAACCTCTCGGGGAGTTCAATATTAAAGTCAACTGGAAAAAGTTAACTAGAAAAATTGATATTTTTGAGAGTTTGAGACAATGGATAAAAGTTGAAGGGGACAGTGAATGGGAGTACAGCATTGAAGCAAAGCTCATTTCCTGATTTGGGATTTCCTAGGAGAGCAAGACATATACACTGCAGTATTTTTGTGAAATGTTTGTTAGTGGGCAAATGTGGTAAAATTAAAACAACTGGGGAAACAACTGGGAACTCTTAGTGAAGGGATCATGAGTTCTTTGTATCTGCTCCTGCAATTTCTTTCTGGAGGTACCAGGGATTGAACCCAGGAACTTGTACATGGGAAGCAGGAGCTCAACCACTGAGTTAAACCCACTCCTCTTGAACTTTTTATACATATATTTCAAATTAATTGACCTTTAAAAACACCAATATCACTAAAATGGTACTAACGTATTGAGGACAAATTTACTTAAATGCAATTCAACCAAAGTTGTGAAAGCAATTGACCTTCTAAGAGTATGGATGCTATTAAGGAGGAAATGGGTCTTTATTATATTAATAGCACTATGTCTTTGGTGTCCTAAACAATTTGGGGTGTTTGTGGAAACAGCAAGATATTTGTATTCCAGTTTCTCACAGGAGCTCCTTCCATTGCTGCATGTTGTGGAGACTGACTGCCCTTTGACCCAGGTTGAAAGCCATGGAGAAGGACTTGTATTATATAAACTCCTTTTTTCAAGCCAGGGGCATGCTACTCCAGAATTTCTTAGGCTCACTTTCTGTGGCTTCAGGAGGTGGCTCAGACCTTAGATCAGATTTTCTGCACTTGGCTTTTGTTAGTCTGTGCATATGTCTTTCAGGGGATCTTCTCTCTGTCTCTTTTCCCTTCAGGAGTCTCTTGGGAGATATTAGTGAATATGGGGCATGAGGTAATGACTTGATCACAACAGTGATTTGTAAGGTGAAGAGGTGCTGGGGGTAATGAAATGCTGGAAATTATCTTTTTGGGCCAAGCTTGGAGGGGAGCAAATGTAATCAGGGTACATCATGCACATGTTAACATTAATTGATTGTTTATGGAATATCAGACAGACCTAATGTATATATGATATCAAATGAAGAAATATACTATGCTGACATCAAAATTTCTCATTGAAAATAGATTACAAATATTTATGCAACTTATTAGTGTGACATGATACACTGAAGCAAGAAAAATTGTTTAATAAATCTCAACAATAACAAAAAACTCAAAATACACAAACAGATGGTAATTAGGCCTATCTACTTCAGTTTATTTCATTAATATAAAATTTAACTAGACATATAAATACATTTTCAAACTGAAAGTAGAAAAATAGAAAATTTAAAAATTTGAAAATGTTTTATCAGCATTTCAAATATCATACCCTGCCCACTTGGTTGCTGCCACTGCAGCCACCCTTAAGGAACTGGGGGAGGATGGTGGCCCACCAGGCTGGTGGCAGACAATGCAGTGGCAATGTCCAAGAGCCATTGTGGCAGGGCAGGGCCCCATGAGTGGCAGGTAGGCTTGGGTTTAGGGCCCCCTCTTGTTCCCAGGATATGGGTCAAGCCAGCTGCAAGCGCAGGAGCAGCAGCAGAAAAGGCAGAGGTTCTCGTGCATCACTGTCCTCCCCCTTAGCCTGAACTGAGTAGGCCAGGTGATCCTAGTGGCTGGAGGGTGTACTGCTGCCCCAGAATGGTTATTCTCTACTGCAGGATATGGCTGTTCAATCATCAGGAGCACAAAGTTATCACTGCTGGGTTGGATACTGCAGGAAATACTACCATCCTTTACTAGTTTTCTATGAATGAAGTTATACATACATCCCTTACAATAGGAAGTAATGTAGAAGAGATAGTGCATTGGGACCTAAGAAAAGGTGGTTTGCTGATTTTTGCTAATAAACAAAATCTTAAAAAATGTATGACTCTAGCAGACATTTCCCAATTTTTGAAACTAGGTTCCATTGAGGATCACCAATGGCATATCCAGGCAAGCTGTGCTCTTACTGGTGCAGGATTGTGCCAAGGAACTGAATGGATGATGTCAGGACTTAGGATGAGATGATCTCTACTGACCTCTTCTCATAGACTTTGTATAATCAAAGTGCTGGACTTTACCTGAAAGCTGCAAAAATTAATGGTTTAGATATATTTATAATAAACTCATTGAAATTTTTCCCCTAAGAAAACAAAGATGAAGTTTACTTTCCAATTTGCTTTCTCCTTTGTTCCTTTCAAAGTAAAGTCTTAAAGCTGTGACTGACATTTTTCTCATAATGAACCCTCTCTGGATACTGTGTAGCCTTTGATAAGAACAAAGGGAGAGGAAGACATTGTTAACTTGAAGAACTTTACTATCAGTATCAACATCCCTAGTTACATGTTCTCTTCTTGTCAAAATACAAATCAGCACAGATACTCAGTTTCCAATATTTTAAAAGTGTAATGGTTTTATGAAAAGTATTTTTCATAAGGTTGTATATGTATTGTGTATATATCTCAATTTCAAGTTAATGGCTTTGATTTATGTTCTAAAGAAAAGTGATAAGTAACACAAAAATTAGTAATGTCCTTAGTTGTAACCATATACTGGCATTGGTGTTAAGGGCCATTTTGTACTTGTCTCCTTAGACTCTCTGTCTTGTGCTAACCAACCCCGAAATCATTGAGCTGCTCTTAAAAAAAAGAAAGAAAAAGGAAAAAAGCTTGACATTGTGGTAATAATATTTTTTGGTTGTTCAAATTAGGCAGAAACATACTACAACTGAATGGAACATATATCACAGTCTTGGCTTAGGCATTTCCACTGGGTACAATTACACAGCAAATAATTATCAATTCATTCCTTGCATAGGTCTGTAAGTCATCTATTTTACTGAATAAATTGTTGATCTGCTAATCAGTCAGTCATTAACTGTGATTAAAATTACCAAGTAATTTTTTTCAACATTAATTGAAAACAGTTGTGTGAAACATGTCTGTTCAAGAAGTAACAGAATTATATGTGTGTATATAAAGTAAATTTGAAATAAAAAGTGAAGTATATTTTCCAAGCCACAACAAAAATTTCTTATTTCAAGAAACGGAATGGAATGAGATTTTTAAATTTCTATTCATTGTCTGTATCTTGTTCTACCACATCAATACACTGTTTGGGCAATTTAAAAAACACAAATATTATTACAGAAAATAGGCATATAGGAAATGATGCAATTGTAGACATATTGATTTCACCTTTCCATGAAAATACACAAAATTAAACTAAGTCAGATTTTGTATTTTCTACAGGAGAAATTTACTTTCAATGAATACATATGATTTACAATAAACAGCCTCTGACACAGCTTTTTAAATAAACTGATAATTTAAATCTTGGACAAATTTCAACTTAAGTAGTTTTCAGTAGTATGCAATAGCTGGTATTGAAAATCACATTTGTGTTTTGAACTTCAAAAACTGATTTCTTTTGATGCATAAATTTTACTTAGTGCAAACTTATCCTAACTTGAAGGTGAGATGTCTTGTAAAATTCACATAACAAAAAACTAACCAATTTAAAATGTACAATTCAGAGACATTTATTACCTTCTCATGTTGTGCAAGTATCAACCCTATCTATATAATTTTTAAACAGTAACAGTCACATGCAACAAAAGAAACATCAGCAAGCCAAACTTAAAAGCAAAAGAAAATGCTCACTTCATCGCTTTTATTAAAGTCAGGAAAATAAAATTATTATAAATTTTGGGGTTACTAACATTTCAAAATAATTCTCAGAATTGTATTACCCATACTTGAAAATTTGTCAATATTTTTTTCAACTATGTAAGCGGTGGAGGCAAAATTAACCCATAGAAAGTAATTAATAAAAGTGTGTACACAGGAGCACCATTTTCCCTTTCTTCATATGGTTCAGCCAGCCAGGACTGGCCTGTCCCCAAGTTCTCCACTGGAAGGTTGCAATACTTTGCCTGTCCCTTTTGGATTGTAGGTGCTTTTCCTCTCTCTGACTCTCTATCAGGATTGTCTCCAGCAAG
This sequence comes from Cabassous unicinctus, assembly GCA_029593785.1. Lineage (NCBI taxonomy): Eukaryota > Metazoa > Chordata > Mammalia > Cingulata > Chlamyphoridae > Cabassous > Cabassous unicinctus. The sequence continues at coordinate 10,214 of JAQZBX010019422.1, forward strand.
AGTCCTGAATCCGTATAAAGTCCTATGGCATCCAGATTTCGAGCTGGCAAGGCCCTCAATGAATGGATGCTTTGGTAAAATACATCTCCTAAAATATTACCTGAGAAAGTAGTGAATAAATTACATGGGAACAGAGCAGAAACCCAAAGTTCTGCGCTCACTAGGAAAGAAAACACCTCGAAGGTGCCACAATGCAGGTCCCTCCTCAGCCTCAGGCAGGAAGAGGAGACCATTTCCTCATGCAGACCCAGCAGAGAAGTCCTAGAGCCATGGGCACCTCCTTCGTGGGTCCCGTGGGAATGAACCTTCCTGGGGAGGCTGTTGAGGTTCCTGGATGAACGTGGAGGCCTTTCCAGCGTGGTTTCGTGAGGAAAGGCGGTTTCGTGGGAGCCCTGCAGGCTGGCGGGCCACAACGCAGGAAACTCTGGCCCAGACTGGTGGTGAAAATGTGCCACACCCCACACCTGCCCTGCCCTGTGGCCTAATCACTAGGATTGCATTCAGAATTTTCAATGCCGGTAGACTGAGCCTGGGTGAAGTGGAATCCTCAGTACAGTAAACATTGAAGGTTCAGAAAGAAGGTCCCACAGAAGGAGCAGAATTCTGGGAACCTCCATCCCAGGCTTAGACTCCCAGGTCCACACTAGTCCTGGGACCCAGTGTTTTATCCCCACGCCCACCCTTCTGGAGGATGGCAGTATAAAGCTCCTAGTGCAGCAATAAGTTTGTATGTGACTTCCCACATGACTCCTCTTAGCCAGAGTCCTTCCTGCTCCATGGTACCAACACTGTTCCTGTCCTGTCAGGAGATATCCACATTTTGTTTGTGTATTTACTGGGGCTCAAGGAAGTTGACCTGTCCACAAGCTCACTGCCACCTACAAGCTTGGCAGGCCCAAAACAGAGTACTCAGCCTAGGATGCACAGAGAGGCAGGGTTCACAGAAGCCCAGCAGGGGGGCTGCCCCTGCCTTGACTACCTTCAGTCTGAACTCAAAAGTTTCCTAGGGAATATCCAATATAAAATCTGGTCTCAGCCGTTAAGTAACACATAAGTTGAAGCAAAAATCCTTTCCATATTCTTATTTTTTTTCCTTCATTCATCACTTCAATCATTATTAAAGCATTTTATAATTTCAATAATAAGAAAAAGAAACAAAAATCGAACAGGAAAATTCTTCACCTCTCAATCTCTGTCTGTTTCCCCTGCTGTACATAGCTGTTATTTCTGGCTAATTGTGCACAATTATTAATTTATTAAACAGCTTTATTGAGATATATTCACATACCATTTGATCAATCTAAAGTGTATAATCAATAGCTTTTAGTATAATCACAATATTGTGCAATCATCATCACAAAATAATTTTTAGAATTATTTTAGTCCCCAAAGATAAAAACTCCCCACACCTTAGTATGCCTTCCCTAGCCCCTAATAACCACTAATCAAATTTCATCTTTATAAGTTGATTTCTATTACAGTTTATAGAAGTGGAATCTTAAAATATGTTACACAATAAATCTAGTTCTTAGAAATGCAATTATACAGTATTTGTCCTTTTGTGTCTGGCTTGCTTCACTCAATATAATGTCCTCCAGGTTCACCCATGTTGTCATATGCAATTTGACTTCGTTTTTTCTTACAACTGCATAATATTTCATTGTATATACATCACAGTTTGTTTATTCCTTCATTGGTTCATGGACACCTGGGTCATTTCCATCATTTGTTTATCATGAATAATGCTGCTATGAACATAGATGTGCAGGTGTCTGTTTGTGTCACTGCTCTTTGTTCTTCTGGGTATATATCCAGTAGTGGTATTGCATGGTCATCTGGAAAATCTATATGCAGCTTCTTTTAGGAATTGCCAAACAGTCCTCCACAGTGGCTGTACCCTTCTACATTTCCACCAACAATGAATAAGTTTCCCCATCTCTCCACATCCTCTCCAACACTGATCATTATCTGTCTTTTTAATAGTGGCAATTCTGATAAGTGTGAAATGATATCTCATTATAATTTTGATTTGCATTTCCCTAATCATTTGTGATGTTGAATATTTTTGATGTGTCTTTTTGCCATTTGTATTTCTTCTTTGGATGAATGCCTATTCAAGTCTTTTGACCATTTTTAAATTGGGTCATTTGTCTTTTTATTGTTGAGTTGTAGCATCTCTATATATCATGGATATTAAACACTTCTCAAATAGTAATTTGAAAATAATTTCTCCCATTGAGTTGACTGCTTTTTCAACCTTTTGACAAAGTCTTATGTGGTTCAAAAGTGTTTAATTATGGGGAGGTCCCACTTATCTATTTTTGTTATTATTGTTGCATGTGTTTTGGGTGTAAGATCCAAGAAACCAAAAACTACTACAAGGCCTTTAGATGTTTCCCTACATTTTCTTCTAGTAGTTTTATGGTCCTGGCTTTTCTATTTAGCCATTTTGAGTTGATTCTTGTTTAGGGAGTGTGATAGGGGTCCTCTTTCATTCTTTGGGTTATAGATATCCAGTTCTCCCAGCACCATTTGTTGAAGAGACTGTTTTGTCCTGTTAGCATGGACTTGGTAGGTTTGTCAAAAACCAGTTGACCATAGAGGTGAGGGTTTATTTCTGGACTCTCAATTCCATTCCACTAATCGTCATGTCCCTCTTTATGCCACTACCATGTTGTTTTGACCACTGTAGCTTTGTAATATGTTTCAAGTTCAGGCAGTAAAATTCCTCCCATGTTGCTCTTCTTTTTTAGCAGGCTTTTGCTATCTGGGTGCACTTTCCTTTCCAAATGAATTTGGCAAATTGCCTTTTCTATTTCTATAAAGTAGGCTGTTGGAATTTTTATTTGCATTGCATTGAATCTATTAATCAGTGTGGGTAGAATTGACATCTTCATGATATTTAGTCTTCCAACTCATGAATACAGAATGTCTTTCCATTTGTTAGGTCTTCATTGATTTCTTTTAGCATTATTTTCTAGTTTTCTGCACATAGTTTCTGTACTTCTTTGGACAAATTTATCCCTAGGTATTTGAGTCATTTTGTTGCTGTTGTAAATGGAATATTTTCCCTAATTTCCTCCTCAGATTTTTCAATACTAGAGTACAAAAGCATTACAGAAGTTTGCTTGTTGATCTTGTATCCTGCCACTTTGCTGAACTCATTTATTAGCACAAGTAGCTTTTCATAGACATTTCAGAGTTTTCTAAGATTAGGATCATATCATCTGCAAATCGTGAGAGTTTTACTTCCTCTTTTCCTATTTGGATGCCTTTAAATTTTTTTCTTGTATAATTGCTTTACCTAGAACTTCTGGTACAATGTTCAATAACATTGGTGACAGTGGGCATCATTGTCTTGTTCCCGATCTTAGAGGGAAAGCTTTCAACTTTTCCCCATTGAGTACAATGATGGCTGTGGGTTTTCATATATGCCTTTTATCATATTGAGGCATTTTCCTTCTATTCCCATCTTTTGAAGTGTTTTTATCAAGAAACAATGCTGGTTTTTGTAAAATGCCATTTCTTCATTGATTGAGATGATCATGTGGGTTTTTTCCCTTCAATTTGTTAATGTGGTATATTACGTTGTTTGATTTTCTTCTCTTGAACCAGCCCTGCATACCAGGAATAAATCCCACTTGGTCATGATGTATGTCTTTTGATATGCTGTTGGATTTGATTTGCAAGTATTTTCTTGATAATTTTGCATCTATGTTCATTAGAGTAATTTTCTGTAAATTTCTTATAGTGTGTTTATCTGGCTTTGCTATTAGGGTGATGGCTTCATAAAATGTGTTGGGTAATTTTCCCTCCTCTTCAATTTTTTATAAGAGTTTAAACAGGATTGATGTTAATTCTTTTGGAAATGGTTGGTAGAATTCACCTATGAAGCCATCTGATCCTGGGTTTCTCTTTGTTGGGATATTATTGATGACAGATTCAATCTTTTTAAATGTGATTGGTGGGAAGTAGATGTGGCTCAATTAGTTGAACATCTGCCTACCACATGGGATGTACTGGGTTTGGGTCCCGGTGCCTCCTATTGAAGACCAGCAGACACCTGGAGCCACTGCAATGAGAGCTAGATGTCTGCACCCACTACAATGAGAGCTAGACCCCACATATGCAACAATGCGAACTACATGTCCACACCCACAGCTAGGCACCCCACCCCACTGCAATAAGTAGATGCCTAAAGAAGCAGATGCCACAGGTTAGCAGACACCACAGCCCACTGGGAGCACATGTGTGGAGGTCCCAGGGTTGGTTCCCGGTGTCTCCTGAAGAAGGTGAGCAAACAATGAGCAGACAGACAATGAGAACCATTGGGGGAGGGGGATAAATTTAAAAATATTAATAATTAAATAAATGTGATTGGTTTAAGTTCTTGTGCTTCTTGTAGTGTCAGTGTAGGTTGTTTGTACATTTCTAGAAATTTGTCCATTTCATCTAGGTTGTCTAGTTTGTTGGCATTCAGTTTCACATAATAGCCTCTTATGATCCCTTTTATTTCTGTGGGGTCAGTCATAATATCCTCCCTTTTATTTTTCATTGTATTTCTTTGCATCTTCTATCTTTTTTTCTTTGTTATGCTAAATGGGAGTTTGTCAATTATATTGATCTTCTCAAAGAACCAGGTTTTGGTGGTATTTTGTTGTTGCTGTTTTGCTTTTTTTTTTTTTTTTTTGAGGTACTGGGGCCAGGGATTGAAACTGAGACCTTGTATGTGGGAAGCTGGAGTTCAACCATTAAGCCACCATCGGTTCCCCTGAGTTGGTTTTCTCGTTTGTTCACATGCTGTTTTTGTTTTTTTGTTTTTGTTTTTAGGAGGTACTGGGGACTAAAGATTGGACCACCCATGTGGGAAGCAGGTGCTCAACTGCTTGAATCACATCCGCTCCCCCAAGCTTTTGATTTTGTTGATTTTTTTCTATCGTTTTTTTTGTTGTTGTTGTTCTCAATTTCATTTCTTTCTGCTCTAATCTTCAATATTTCTTTCATTCTGCTTGCTTTGGGATTGGCTTACTTTTCTTTTCCTAGTTTCCCCAGTTATTCAGTTAAATCCTTTTTTTTCTTTCTTTCTTTCTTTTTGAGGTACAGAGGGCCAGGGATTGAATCTGAGACCTCATATGTTGGAAGCCAGTGCACAATCACTGAGCCACATCGGTTTCCCAGAATTGGTTTTTTCACCTGTTTTGCTTGTTTTTTGTTTGTTTGTTTGTTTGTTTGTTTGTATTTTCAGGAGGCACTGGGAACTGAATCCAGGACCTCCCATGTGGGAGTTGGGAGCTCAACAGTTTGAGCCACATCCTCTCGCTCAGTTAACTCTTTGAGTTTAGGTCCTTCCTCTTTTTTAATATAGGCATTTAGGGCTGTAAATTTCCCTCTCAAGACTGCCTTTGTGCATTCCACAAGTTTTGTAAGTTGTGTTCTCATTTTCACTGCCTCAACAAATTTACTGATTTCACTTGAAATTTCTTCTTTGACTCACTGATTATTTAGGAGTATGATGTTTAGCCTCCACACATTTGTGAATTTACCTCTTTCCTGTCTGTTATTGATTTCTAGTTTCATTCCATTATGATATGAGGAGGTGCTTTGTATAATTTCATTCTTTTTACATTTATTGTGAGCTACATTGCACCTTAGCATATGGTCTATCCTGGAAAATTATCCATGGGCCCCTGAGAAGAATGTATAACCCACTGAGTTTGTATGCAAAATTCTACATGTCTGTTAGGTCTAACTTGTTTATCTTATTGTTCAAGTTCTCTGTTTACTTGTTGATCTTCTGTCTACTTGTTCTATCTAATGATGTGAGTGGTGTGTTGAAGTCTCCAATGATTATTGCAAATATGTCCTATTTCTCCCTTCAGCTTTGCCAGAGTTTCTCTCATGTATTTTGGGGCACCCTGATTCGGTGCATAGATATCTATGACTGCTATATTTTCCTGGAGGATTGTCTTTTTTAGTAATATGTAATGGACTTCTGTATCTCTTATAACTTTTTGCATTTAAAGTCTGTTTTGTCTGATATTAGTATAGATAACCCTGCTCTTTTTTGGTTATAATTTGCATGGAGTATCTTCTTTCACTTTCAGCCAGTTTGTATGCCAGGATCTACAGTCAGTCTCTTGTAAGCATAATATGGATGGCTCATGTGTTTTTATCCATTCTGTCAACCTGTATCTTTTGATCGGGGAATTTAATCCATTCACATTCAATGATATTACTATAAATGCATTATTTATTTCCACCATTTTATTCTTTGGTTTTCATGTGTCATAATATTTTCATCTATCTTTTTACTCTTTTGGATATCCTTTCTGCTATTTTTTCTTCTGTGCTCTCCTGCATGCCTCTCTCTCCTGTCTTTTGTTTTCAGGCTGTAAGGCTTCCTTTAATATTTGCTGCAAAGAGGATTCTTTTTTAAACAACTCTCTTAGTTTCTGTTTGTTTGTGAATATTTTATACTCACTTCAATATTTGAAAGACAATTTGGCTGGATAAAGTATTCTTGGCTGGCAGTTTTTCTCTTTCAATATCCTACTTGTATCATAACACTGTCTTCCTGCCTCCATGGTTCCTGCTCAGAAATCCACACCAAGTCTTACTGGGTGTCCCTTGTATGTGATGGTTTGCTTCTCCCTTGCTGCTCTCAGAATTTTCTCTTTATCTTTAATGTTTGATATTCTGAATAGTATGTTTCTTGGAGTAGATCTACTGGCTTTATTCTGAATACGGTAGAGTGTGCTTCTTGGACATATGAGTTCATTCTTTCATGAGAGTTGGGGAATTTCCAGCTATTATTTTCTCATATACACTTTCTGCCCCTTTTCCCTTCTCTTCTTCTTCTGGAACTCCCATGACACACATGTACCATTTCATGCTGTCATTCAATGCCCTGAACCCATGCTCAATTTTTTCCATTTTTTCTCTCTGTTTTTTTCTCTCTTCATTCTCAGCTGTTCTGTCTTTGGTATAATTCATTTTTTTCTTTTATTGTTTTGAGTCTGGTGTTTAATGCCTGTCATGTGGTGGTGGTGTTTTTTTTCCTATTCATGCACTTTTTTGTGTTTGTTTTATTTTTTTTAATTTTTTAATTTTTAAAAGATACTTAGATTACTTAAATATTACACAGAAAAATACGGATTCCCATATGCTCCACTGCCCATACATCCCAAAACCCTACCACATAAACATCCTTCCTTATTGTGGCACATTCATTGCAGTTGCTAAACGCGTCCTGGGGCTTTGCCATTCAGCATGGAACATAGTTCATTGATTTCACCTATTGTGTCTTTCATTTCCATGAGGTCTGTTACTTTTCTATTCAGGATTTCAAATTCTCCTTTGTGCTCACTCAATGTCCTCTTCACGTTGTTTATCTCTTTAGACATATTGTTACTGGATTTTGTCTAGCTTCTTTACTATGCTGCAGAAGTGAATTTCAAGAGCACATCAGGTTAGTTAGACCAGTAATATATTAAGGTAGGGAGGGGAGAGAAATGGAGAAAATAACAGATCGTGGTTCCCCAGTAGAGAGTAAAAGGGGCTGAAGAGTGATAAAGAGGGCTGATTTATAGACAATTTCCCATTATAGATTATAAATGCCCAGGTTTTACTTGCATATTAATCCATGCAGAGAGGACAAGCCAAGAGCAGGGTGCAGAAGCCAAGAGGAACAAGAGAGTTATTTGACCTGCTTTTTAAACCATTAATTATTCCACCCCTTTCTAATGGCATGGGAGGAGTCCCAGGTGTTTGCTGTTTTGATTGATTACCCCACCCATCAATCCCCCAGGTGGGAAAAATGATAATGTCCCTGGAAAATATCCAGGAATTCTCCTGGCTTCCAGAAAGAATCTCATTCTGGGTGGCAGAAATCTCATGAGGGTCTTCCAGCAGCCATCTTGGGGGTATCAATATCCATGTGAACTTTCTTGCCAGGTTCCAGATCTGTCTATTGATTTCCTATTTTACTAGCCTGCTTAAATATTGTCTTTAACCCTTTAATTTGATTTTGGAAATTTGTGTGTGTCTCATTAATTGTTGTCTCAAATCTTGCATCTTTTCTGAAGCTTTGATATATACCTTTTCTTGCACCATGTCTTCCATTTTCTTAGTATGGCTCATAATTTTGGCTGATGTCTAGGCATCTGTCTAGACAGTTTACACAGATGCTCAATTTCTCTCTTTCATAGGGATTTAGCATCAGGAGGCTGTGTGTTACTGCTGTTCTTTGATTCTTAGTTCAACCTGGATTGTCAGGATTATCCCTGTTAAGTGCTCAAAACTGGGCTCTGGATACAGTAATGGGTTGCAGACCCACTTCCTAGGGACTTGGGGAGGGAGGATATAAAGGCCAGGAAAAGCCTCTCTTACTTATTTACTTTTTAAAAAAATATATACTTTTTTTTTAAAGAAACTTAAATTACATAAATGTTATATAAAAAATATAGGGGATTCTCATATACCCTGCTCCCTAAGCTCTCAAGGAAAACAATGGCATGGCCCTACCTGGCTTGGAAGGGCTTGTGGGACAGAGCAGACCAGATTTGTGGGTCAAAGACTGAGTTACTCTTAGGCTGTGTCCCTCCCTCTGCCCTTTCCTGAGGAGGTAAGTCCTCAACAATCAGTCCCATTTAATAAATAGAGAGATTGAGAGGGTCAGAGATCTTTAGTTCCAGATCTCTTTAGTCCCTAGCTGGCTCCCAAGGCAAATGATGGTGCAGCCCCACCCATCCTGGAAGGGTTTGTGGGACCCAACAGTAAAAATTTGTGGGTCAAAATCTGAGTCAGCCTTAGGTTGTGTCCCTCTCACTTCCCTTTCCTGGGTCAGTGAATACCTAGAGCCTCCTTTGTCTGTATCCAACTCAGAGGCCTGAGAATTCTAAAGTGTCTTTAGAGGAGGTACCAGCAGTAGCAGCTGCTGGTTTTAACTCACAGTTTTGCTATCATGATTCTTTTCATTATCCCTCTCTCTTCTGGGCAGAATCCATCCTTTGCCTGATGTCCTAAACCCTAGGAAAAATTTTTCCAGGTCTTTTCAGCCTGTCAACTAGCTATCTTTCTGGGAGAGAAGAGAGTCCTTTGTCTTTCTAGTCTACCACTTTCCCAAAAATCCTTCCTCTATGTGTCTTTGTGTTTGCTTTTCTCTCTTGCCTCCACTTTGCTCTGTGTGTGAGCTTTATTTTCTCCCATTGCAACTGTGTTTTCTGTGTGCATATTCTTCTACTTACGGATCTTTCCACTCTGATTTTGAGATGAGGCCGAGGTGGGGATTTGAGAGGTGTGGAGAATGTGCTCTGAACCCTGGAAGGCTGCAAGTCTCCAGAAATAATCCATTGAGATGGTGACAAAACCATGGTGTCTGCAGGTCCCCGGGTCAGAGGAAAGGCAGAGTAGGATGCCAGCTATGATTTTTTATCCAAAAATGTCAGGATTTTTTAGAATGGGAAAGAAATAAAGAAGGACAGATTATTACAAATATACTTGTGTTTTCCACAACAGGAGCAACTGTCTGTACATACTGCACAGGGTACAATGAATGTACATGAATGAACATTAAAATGCCAGAGTTGAGCTACTTGTGAGGTTGACCCAGAGACCAACTCTGTGGCCTTCCTCAATGTATGAAGACTCAGGACTGTTCTTGATAATTACACTTAAAAACCCATTTTACTAAGCATTAAATGGAACTGGCACTGAACAACTATGTGGGGAAATTATATATACATTTATCCTAATTTAAGTATATAAGGTATACAGCTTGTATTTTTATTAAGATAAAAGAGTAGTTCTTCCTGAAATAAAATGGCTGGTTGTTGCAGAATGAGAAAGTAGAAAATGTTGGACAAAACCTGTACTTGTATAGACATAGAAAGTTATAGAAGGTTCATGGAAAATGAAATTATGGTCAAATTTGGGAAAGATTCAATGGGTCTATCTATATAAATTTTATAAACTTTAGTATCAAATAATATACTGATGCAAAACTGAAACTTGGTTTTCTCTCTATTAAAGTGATAATCTTTCATTGTTTGTTTGTTTATTTGCTTGTTTTTTAGATCCTGGGGTTTGGGATAGAACCTTGGACTTGTGTGTGGGAAGGCAGCACTCAACCACTGAGCTACACCAGCTCCCCTGAGCTTGTTTTTGCATTTGTTTGTCTGTTTTCATGTTTTTTTTAGGAGGCACCAGGGATCAAACCTGGGAACTCGTACATTGGAAGCAGGTGCTCATCCACTTGAACTACATCCACTCCCCTATTGGTCTGTTTTTGTAAGAGCTTATAAAGAGATTTTTTTTTCCTGAAAAATCAGTGTAAAAGGCAGAAAATCTGTGTTTTATCAAAACAACTTCTTTACTTTATATTAACTTTATCATGTCCTTGGTGTTTAAGAAAAACAAGTCTCACTTTTGAAAAACTAAGTCTTTCTTAACTTTAGTTTTAAAAAAAAGCAAATATTGTTTCACAATAACCCATTTTCCTCTTTAATGTAATGTTCGATCCTGACAACTTTTGACATTTTTCTTCCTCAATATCAACCCTTTAAGAATATTTTTATTTCATACTGTAGCAAATAATTTTCCCTTCACCTTGTAAAAAGTGAGGTGCTAAAAATAAATTTCATCTAATATGTTATGAATTACTTGGGAGGTGTTTAGGAAGTGTTATCAAACTTTTAAAAAAAATTTAACATTCTTTTGGTTACATTTATATGGGTAAAATATTCATATAAATAAAGGTTGTATAAAATTCCTAGAGACTTAACAATGTTCTCACTGTCCATGTTATGTCAAGATACTGATCTTCATGATATAAGACAGTATGGTATTGTTAGTCATGATTTTAGTTATTTTAAAGATATCATATGTCATAAAAACAGCCAAATTTTGTTGTCAGTATATTGTTTTACTCTTATGCTTCTGCAAAAGCACAAGCAGTCAGGTACATGCCAGTTTCATCTCCAAAAAAAAGTGTAAAGGTGAAATAAAACAAAACTTGTGCTATGATCTGTAGTTGATGACCTTCATATAAATTAACTGTCAAATGTTTTTATTTCTAAAAATAATTTCATTTAGAAAATGCTCATAAAGGAATTAGAGCCTAAAGAGAAAGAAATGAAAGAAATCTAAATTGGAAAGGAAGAAATAAAGCTTTCCCTGTTTGCAGATGACATGATCTTATATGCAGAAAGCCCCAAAAAATCTCCAACAAAGCTTATAGAGCTGATAAATGAGTTCAGCAAAGTGGCAAGATATAAGATTGACATGCAAAAATTATTTGGAAAGGCAACAGCCCCAAAAAACCAAAACTATATTGAAAAATAAAAAATAATTGGAGGAATCATGACTTTAACACATACTACAAACCTACAGTGGTCAAAATTGCATGGTATTGGCACAAAGATAGACATACAGACAAATGGAACTGAATTGAGAGCTCTGATGTAGAACCATGCATGTATGCTCAACTGATATCTTACAAGGACACCAAGCCCACTCAACTGGGACAGAATAGCCTCTTCGACAAGTGGTGCTGGGAGAACTGGATATCCATGTCTAAAAGAATGAGAGAGAGAGCACCATCTCATGCCCTATACAAAAATTAATTCAAGTTGGATCAAAGGCCTAAATATAAAAGCCAAGTGCATATAGCTCCTAGAAGATAATGTAGGGAAGCACCTACAAGATCTTGTAGTAGGAAATGGTTTCATTAATGTTACAATCAAAAGCAAGCAATAAAAGAAAAATGGGAATGCCTCAAAATTAAAAACTTTTGAGTTTCAAATGAATTTGTCAAGAAAGAGAAAAGGAAGCCTACTCTATGGGATATGGAGGCAGTGGCCACTGGAGTTTCTGGGGGCAGGGAGAGGGAAAAACAGGTGAAATATGGGGACATTTTCAGGACATGGGAATTATCCTGAATGACATTGCAATGACAGATAAAGGCCATTATATATCTTGCCATAACCTACAGAATTGTGTGGGAGAGAGTGTAAACTACAATGTAAACTATAATCCATGCTTAGTGGCATTGCTCCAAAATGAGTTCATCAATTGCAATGAATGCATCACACTAATGAGGGGTGTTGTTAATGTGGGAAAATGTTGGAGGTGTGGGGAGCAGGGCATATGAAAATCCCCTATATATTTTATGTAACATTTATGTAATCTAAGTATCTTTACATATATGTATATATATTTTTTTTTAAAAAAGAAAGTGAAAAAAGGAAGTCTACTCAATGGGAGAAAGCATTTGGGAACCACTTATCTGGTAAGGGTCTAATATCCAGCATATATAATGAAATCCTACATCTTGAAAAAAAAAGACAAACATCCCATTTTAAAAATGGGCAAGAGATTTGAATAGACACTTTACCAAAGAGGAAATACAAATGGCTATAAATCACATGATAAGTTGCTCAACATCACTAGCTATTAGGGAAATGCAAATCAAAACTACAATGAGATAACATCTTATACATATTAGACTGGCTGCTATTAAAAAAAAACCAGAAAACTACAAGTGTTGGAGAGGATGTGGTGAAATGCGAACACTCATCCACTGCTGGTGGGAATGTAGAATATTGCAGGCATTGTGAAGGACAGTTTGGTGGTTTCTAAGGAAGCAAACTATAGAAATGTGATATGATCCAGCAATCCCACTACTAGGTATATACCTAAAAGAATTGAAAGCATGGACATGAACAGATATATGCATGGCAATGTTCATAATGGCATTATTCACTATTTCCAAATTTTGGAAGAAACCCAAATGTCCCTCAAAAGATGAATGGATGAAAAAAATGTGGTAGATACATACACTGGAATATTACCCAGTGTAAGAAAGAATGAAGTATTGACTCACACAACAACATGCATGAATCTTGAAGATATTATGTTGAGTGAAGTAAACCAATCACTAAAGGACATATATTCCATGACCTCACTGATATGACCTAAGCATATGGAGCAGACTCACAGAAATTGTCTGGAAGATATGTTATCAGGAGAATAAAATTAAGTAGACAGTGGTGAGCCAATGCTCAATCTGGGCAGAACCTATGATAAGGTGGAAGGGGTGGTGTAGCAGAGGATGCAATGATGGTGGTTTAGGGATTTGCATGGGGTAAATCGTGTTGGAGTGTGAGGGTGAGCATTGTGGCAGTGATGGAATGGATTATAATGGAACTTGGGGGAGGCCTGGAGGAAGGAACAGGTGAACTGCAGGAAAGTGGAGGCATGTGGTTGAAAATACAATGTAGGAATGTTCTTTTGGCCATATGGCACAGTTTGGTCACTGATGCAGAATAAGGGGATAGGTGGATGTGTGCAAAAGAATGCACCTGGGGCAGGATGCTAAGGAATATGACTGTGCTCATCTTGTCATAGGGTGTTATCTCAGTGGGAGGAAACCCACACAATAAAAAACAAAATATTAAACTCCCATCCAGGAGAGTACAGCTACATATTCAAATAGAGGAGTAAGAATCTCTCAAGTACACTTGGGAAGTACCTAATAAAAGAAAACAGACCAATATGTCAAGCTGCCAATATTAATGAAACTATGAACCTTATTCTTATCAAATTGAAAGTTAACCTAATTGTAGTTATTGCTTAAGAGTTACCTCTAAAATGCCCCCTTGTTACTCAAATGTGGCCTCTCTCTATGGCAAACTCAGCAAATAAGCACACTACCTTCTCCCTCCCTCTGGCATGGGACATGACTCCCACAGATGAGCCTCCCTGGAACTGAAGGATTAATACCAACCACCAACCAGTGATGCATTTGGAAAAAGACCTTGACAAAAAGGAGGAAACATCAAATACAAAAGAGTTTTTATGGCTAAGAAATTTCAAAATGTGTCGGGAGATCATTCCACTGGTTACATTTATGCCTGTCTCAGGCAGATCTCACTAACTGCTACTGTGAACAAAGCCTCAAATAGGGGTGCTCCTGAGGGCTCTAGAGCTGTCCAGACAGTATAGGCAAGGCACACAATCCCTTGAAATCAACACACTGTGGGCCTTTTCTTGAAATATATGAAAACCTATTTCCTCAATGTAACAGAGTTAGAATCATTTATAATTTCCCTACAGAGCTACATTCCAAGGGACACACCCTGATTACACAGCTGCTAAAGTTTGGCAGGGCTTCATTCTGTGGGACACACCCTGATCACTCTGATTGAATTTATCATACAATAAAACTTTTAAAATTTCATAGAATTTTTAAAATAGTTTGTATCCTTTATGCATTCCATATATACTTTTTGACTGAATTCTTTGTACCAGGAAATATCTGGATCCTAGACATAAAGCAGGGAATCAGACACACTGGATCTCTATGGACAAAAAGATAGAATCTTCTAGAGGAAATGTCTAATTAAAAACAAAAGGTTTACAGTTTGGACCTTATACTTTTAAAGGTTTTGATGAAATTTAAGATGGCTGGTATCAATTATTGCAAGATTAAGCACAATTTGAATGCTTATTCACTGTTAGTGGGAATGTAGAATGGAACAGCCACTGTGGAGGATTGTTTGACAATTTTCAAGGAAGTTGAATATACATTCTCCACGTGACCCAGCAATACCACTATTAGGTAAAAACACAGAAGATGAGAGCAGTGACACGAACAGATTTCTGCACACCAATATTCAAAGCAGAATTATACATAATTGCCAAAAGATGGAAACAACCCAGGTGTCCATCAACTGATGAATGAATAAACAAATTGTGGTGCTTACATATGATGGAATATAATGCAGCTGTAAGAATAAGTGAAGACAAGAAGCACATGACAACAGGATAAACTTGGAGAACATTAAGTTGAGTGAAGTAAGCCAGACACAATAAAACAAATATCGCATGATTGTGTTATTATGAACTAAATATGTTTTCTAAATGTTGAAGTTAATTACTAGAATATAGGTCAGCAGAAAACAGAATAAGGTTAGAGAATGGAAAGGTGAGGTTTAATCTATGCAGAATTCATAAAATCATTATTTGTACATCTTTGGAAATGAATAGAAATGGTAAAATTATTTCTTCATGTTGGTAACTAGTAGTGCTAATATATAAGTATGACAGTGGGTAAAAGTGAAAGTCTAAGGTCATGTATATTACTAGAAGTAAAGCTATTACATTACTAATAAATGTAACATGGGACTGAATATCGTAGTGAATCCTCATGTTAAATATGAGTTTGGGTAATATGACTATTGTTTAAATAACCAAATGTGTGTTAATATTATAAGATGTAAATATCAGACAGAAAAACAACCAAACAAACTATGGACAGTAGTGTATAACAATATATTAATAATCTTCCAGCAAGTGTGAAACAAGAAATATACTAAGTGAAGGAAACTAGACATAAGGTACTACATATTGTTTGACTCTATCCACACAAAATATATAAAAAATAAATTAGACAGACAGAAATGCTATAGCAACTATGTACAGCAGAGGATGGATAGAGAGATTGTTAAGTGATTATTAAGGGGTAGATTTTTTTATTTGACTGGTTTTAGTTTATTATTATTATTGGAATAATGAAAATACTGTAATAATGAATGAAGTGATAATGCACAACTATGTGATTCTATCAAATACCATTGATTGTACAATTTGGATGGAATGTATGATTTATGAATATGTATAAATAATACTGATTTTTTAAAAATAAAGGGCAAAAATCTAACTGATTTTTATCAGGATATAATCTGACCTACCAATTTTTCATCAGAATGACAAAAACAGGGTGACCTGCTAGGACATTAAACAAAGGAACTGAGAAAATAAAGGATGGTTCTAATATTGCAAGACTAATTTCTTTGCTTTAACACCTGAAAAGCTATCGATCTTTTACTTTAAATTCTTGATATATATTTGCATTAATGCTGTGCACATGACTTCGAGTCAAAACAACCAAATTCTTGCCTCTGATCTTTTTGTACACTATCAGTGTAATCTTGGACATGTTACTTAAGGGTTCTGGATCTGATTTTTCATTAACAAAATGGGATAGTAGTAGGCACTCTACATCTATGACAGGATTAATGGGAAAACAGAATAAGGCAAAACATATGGAAAAGCACTGAAAAATATCAAGCATTCATGTAAACATCCTTACACATTAATTGATTCATAGAAAAACATTTATTTATACTTATAAATGCTAAGTATATATGCAGTGGTGAACAGCAACAACAAAAAAATTCCCATAAATCTGTGCCCTTGTGAAGCGTACATTTTAGTTCAAGGGGACATATAATGGACAAAAACACTATATCAGATGGTGATAAGTGCTACAAGAAAGGTAAACTTGAGAAAGGTAGTAGAGGGTGTTGAGAGATAAGAGAATTAATTCAACTGTAAATAAAGTGGTCAGGAAAGACCTCATTGAGAAGTCTACAAAGATCTGAAGGGAGTGAAGGAATGAGCCATATGGGAATCTAACTGAAGTGCATTCCAGGCAAGGGGCAGCAAATGCAGTGTCCCTAAAACAGAATTACACCTGAGGGTTTGAGTAGCAACAAGGCCAGTATGACAAGAATGGAGGAAGAGTAGCATAAAATGCGACAGAAAATATAAAGGGGCCGTATCACGTAGGATGCTGTAAGCTGTTTTGATGACTGTGGCTTTTACTTTAAAGAATCTGAGAAGAGGGATGATAAGGTCAACTGAATTACATTTAACAGAATAGATGAGAAGTGGACAAAGGTAGAAGCAGAGCATTGGCAATGATCCAGAAGAGTGATGATGCTGGCAACAGGGAATTATTAGGAGAGGTGGTGAGAGGTGGTCTGATTCTGGATGCTTTTAAATATTTTCTTCAAAATTTTAAATATTGATTATGTGGGGATAGCCAAAAAATGAGACTTTTCCTCTCCTTAGTCATTTGTAACTTAATTTTCATTGAAGACTCAGATACACACAGAAAAACTGCATAATTAATAAGTGTATATATTGATAATTTTTTGAAGTGAACACACCCATGTAACTGAAAAACAAATTGATAAAAAGAATATTAACAACATGTCAGAAGCCCTTTTCATCTCCTCTTCCAGCATTACACCTCCACCCCAGTAATCATTATAATGACTTGTAAAACCATGTATGTATTTTGCACACTTTTGAACTTTATGGAAATGAAACAATACATTATGTACTTTATCTGGGACTTCTTTCACTCCACATTATATTTATCAGATCCATCAACATCAGTGCAAGAGGTTCATATATACTTATTTCTGTGTAATGTTTCATTGATGAATATTCCCTGATTTATTTCCCAATTCTATTCTTTTGAACACATGAAAATTTCCAGGTTTGAGCTAGGTTGTAGTAGGCACTCTACATCTGTTGCTGTGTTGCTGTGAACATTTTTGTACATATCTTTTGGTTATATTATTGACTGTGTAATGATATATTGTGACTGAAGAAGATTCTTCAATTCATACATTGGCCACTTGTTTATCCTCTTTTTTGAAGTGCCTTAAGTGTTTTGTCCGTTTTTCTACTTGGCTCTATGCCTTTTTAAAATTAATTTATAAAGGTTATTTCTATATTAAGGATATAAGTCCTTTCTTGTATATAAGGATTGCAAAAGTATTTTCCCACTAGTGGGCTTGACTTGCACATTCTCCATGATGTCATTTGAGGACTAAAATTTCTTAATTTTTCTTTTATATTTAGCACTGTTTCAAACAAATCAATTTTAGTGATACATATTACTAAAGCATAAATCCAACCAAACTGTGCAATCTGTACAATCACATATTTCTACATTCATCACTTCAATCATTCTTAGAGCACTTTCATTATTCCCATAATAATAACAATAATAAACAAAAAACAAACAAAACTCATCACCTCTCAATCTCTCTATACTTCTCCTGATGTACATAGCTGCTATTCTTTTTCCCTCTCCCTAGTAAATTTTTTATTCATATTTTGTAAATACAGTCTTATATATTCAATATCACCTATACTCATGATTTACATGAGGTTTCACTATCTTATAACAGTCCCATGTTACAGTTTTTTGCTTTCCTTTTAGTAATATACATGATCTTAGACTTTCCTTTTCAAACACTTTCATACCCATATAATAGCCCTGCTAGTTATAAACATCATGATGTGCTTTCACCATTTCTATTCATTTCCAAATAGTTACCAAGATACTTTTTACCAATTCTGCACAGATTAACCCTCAGCTTTCCATTCTCTACCCTCATTCTATTTTCTGGTGATCTATATTCTAATTATTAACTCCATGAGATTACATTTTATATTTAGTTCATAATAGTGCAATCATAAAGTATTTGTCCTTTTGTATCTGGCTTGCTTCACTCAACATAATGTCCTCCAGGTTCATCTATGTTGTCATATGCTTCATGACTTCATTTTTTCTTAATGTTGCATAATATTCCATTGTGTGTATATACCACAATTTATTCATCTATTCATCAGCTGATGGACACCTGGTGTAGCCGTTTGGCAATTTGATGTAATTATGAATTCCAAAAATATAATTGGATCATGCTTGTAAACTGATCTGTTAATCTGGGCATGATTAAGTTATGATTCGGGCGTTGACTGGGCCACGTCACTAGGGCATTGAGCCCCACCCCTTGGTGGGTGGGGAATCAAATATAAAAGGCATGGCAAGAACAGAGTTGAAGCAGTTTTGATGTTGGAGTTTTGATGTTGGAGGGAAGGCCCCAGGAGAAGAGAAGTGAGCCGTTTGCCTGATAGTCTACAGCTGACCTTGTGGAGGAACCAGAAGAGCTAAGCCTGGAGAGAAACACAGCCCCGGGAAGAGAGGAACCCAAGAAGCCTGAACCCTGGCAAATGTCAGCAGCTGTCTTGCTCCAACACATGGCAATGGACTTTGGTGAGAGAAGAAACTTAATGCTTTATGGCCTGGTATCTGTGGACTTCTACCCCAAATAAATCCCTTTTATAAAGACCAACCCATTTTTGGTATTTCACATTAGCACCCTTTGGCTGACTAATACACCTGGGTTGTTTCCAACTTTTGGCTATCATGATTAATGCTGCTATGAACTTCAGGGAGAAGATGTCTGTTCGTGTCACTGCAATAATGGTATTGCAGGGTCACATGGCATGTCTATATTCAACTTCCTTAGGAGCTGCCAAACAGTCCCCCACGGTGGCTGTACCATTCTACATTCCTACCAACAGTGAATAAGTGTTCCTATCTCTCCACATCCTCTCTAACATTTACGCTTTTCTGACTTTTTAATAATGGTCAGTCCAATAGGTGTGAAATGATATCTCATTGTAGTTTTGATTTACATTTCCCTATTCACTAGTGATGTTGAACATTTTTTCATGTGTTTCCTTGTCATTTGTATTTCTGCTTTGGACAATTGTCTTTTCAAGTTTTATTAGTTCTAGTAGCTTTCTTATGGATTTTTCAGAAGAATCTAGATGTCAGATCATATCCTCAGTGAATAGTGGAAGTTTTACTTCTTCCTGTACTATTTAGGTGCCTTTTATTACTTTATCTAGCTTAATTGCTCTACCTAGAACTTCTAGCACAATATTGAATAACAATGGTGATAGTGGGCATTCTTGTCTTTTTCCTGATCTCTGCACCACAGCTTTCAGTCTTTCACCATTTAGCACAATGCACCTATAGGTTTTTCATATATCACTTTACCATATTGAGAAAGCTTCCTTCTATTCTTATCATTTGGAGTGTTTTATCCACAAAGTGTGCTGTGTTTTTCAAATGACTTTTCTGCATCAATTGAGAGGATTATGTGATTTTTCTTCTTCAATTTATCAATATGGTTTTTTACACTAATTTATTTCCTTGTGTCAAACCATGCTTACATAACTGAGATAAAACCCACCTGATCATGGCATCACTGCTGGTGGTTTGTGTGTTTCTAGGAATTTGTCCATCTCATCTATATTGTCTAGTTTTTTGGCATACAGTTGTTCGTAGGATCCTCTTTCAATCTTTCTTATTTCTGCAGGGTCAGTGGTAATGTCCCCTCTCTCATATCTGATTTGCATCTTTTTTTCATGTTTTCTTTATCTCAAGAGGTCAGACACCAGGAACCATGCCCTCCTCACTAATGAGGTAACCTGCCAAGTCCTTGTGTTACCAAAATTCATTCCCAGAATTTTTACCCCATTTTGCATTGAATGCCTTCTTCCTTCATCAGACTCTCCAAGCCTGGGTTTCAAAATACTTAAGCCAGAATTCTTCAGCCCATCCAATCTGAAGGTATTCCTTTGGCCTGCCTGGAACTTAGCATGAGAGTGCTTAAGAAAATCCTGAGAAGAAATTTAAAGCTAGACATATTATTTGTATTAACTCATTCATCCCTCATGATGAGAATTCAAGATTGTATATGTTATTGCAGGTTCATCACTTTTGAATGGAAAGGACAATCCTCAGTGCATCCTCAGAAGTAATAGCTCATTGGGAATATGAATCCTGAGTTCACCAGGGGAGCCAGAGTACCAGGAGAATCAGCACTTACAGTTGCATGGAGTGCATGTGTTTTCCTGCTTTCACTTGTTCTTGTGAGGAATTGTTGGCCTTAAAGATGTCATTTGTAATGGAAGTGTGTTTTTTAGTTTTCTGAAAGCTGCTGGGAGCAATATACCAGAAATTGGTTGGCGTTCATTATGGGAAGTTATTAGGTTAAAAGGTTGTGTCTTTTAGTGTATTTCTTTGGGTTGATGCAGCAGATTTTTAAATCAGTTTTATTGAGATATTATCACACACCATATTCCATCCAAAGTGCACAATCAATGGCTCTCATTGTAACTGGAATTGTGCATTCATCACCAGCACCAATTTTAGGATATTTTTATTACTCTAAAAAAGAAAACCCCATAATCCACAGCATTTACCTCTCAATCTCTCTGTCCTTCCCAAGCCCTACATAACCACTAATATGATTCTGTGTTTATAGAATTATTTATATTTATGTTTTAAACAAATAGGCTTGTACTATTTGTAGTACTTTACATCTGGTTTCTTTCATATAGCAAAATGTTTTTATTGCGGTGATTTTTTAAGAGAAGTTGTAGGTTTATATAAAATCATGAAAAATACAACATTCCCATATCACTCCCTATTTTTGACACTCTGCAATGGTATGCTGTGCTTGGTGTAAGGGAGGAACAATATTAAAATATTCCTGCTAACAAAAGTCCATAGTTTGCATTAGTTATATTTCCCCCATATTCCACCCTATTGTTAGTACCTGTAATAGTGATGTGCATTTGTTATATCTCCTGATAGAACATTCTTATGCTTCTAGTACTAACCACAGTCATCATCCACTACATGGTTCACTGCGTTATACACATGTTTTAATCTCTAGCTTTCCATCTAGTAACATACATGATCCAAAACTTCCCTTCAAACACATTTACACACATAATTCACTGTTGTCATTTACACTCACAATAATGTGCTACCATCACCTCTATCCATTTCTAAACATTTGCCATCAACCTAATGAAAAATTCTGCACATATTAAACATCAGCTCCCCATTTTTATACTCCTTCCATCTCTGGGTAACCAATATTGTAGATTATAACCTTATGAGTTTGCTTTCTGTAATTAATTGATATTAGTGAAATCATAAAATATTTGTTTTTTTCTACCTCATTTACAAAACTCTATAATGTGACATGAAAAAGGTCTTCATTCTTTCTCACATCCAAATTACATTCCTTTGTGTGTATATATCACATTTTGTTTATCCTCATTGGTTGAAGAACACTTTTCTCCATCTTTTGGTAATTGTGAATAAAGCCAGTATGAACATCAGTGAGCAAGTGTCTGTTTATGTCTCATCTTTCAGTTCCTTTGAGTATGTACCTAGTAGTGTGATTGCCAGATTATAAAGCAATTCTACACTTAGTTTCCTGAGGAACTGCTAAACTGTCTTCCATAGTGGTTACCCCCTGTTACCTTGCTACCAGCAGTGAATGACTATCCTCTATTGCCACATCCTTTTCACCAATTGGAGTTTTCTGGGTTATTTTTAATCCTGGCTCTTCTAGTAGGTGTGATATGATATCTCACTGTTGTTTTGATTTGCATTTCCTGAATAGCTAGTGGTAGAAAGCATCTTTTCATGTTTTTTTTAGCTATTTGTATTTCCTCTTTGGAAAATTGTCTTTTCGAGTCTTTTGCCCATTTTGCCAATTTGTTTGTCTTTCTATTTTTCAGTTGTAGGATTTCTTTATATATTTTGGATAGTAAACCCTTATTTGGTAATGTGGTTTCCAAGTACTTTCTTCCATTGCATCGGCTGCTTTCATTTTTATTTTTTTTATTTTTAAGGAATCAATTTTATTGATACATATTCATACATCATACAATCCATCCAAACGTTCAATCTATGGCACTTGGTATAATCACATAGTTGTGCATTTATCACTTCATTTAATATTACAGTATTTTCATTATTCCAATAATAATAATAAACAAAAAACAGACAAACCCCAGGTCCTTTCGAGCAAAATTGACTTGATTGTGAGGAGGCTCCATTGATCTATTTTTTCTTTCATTGCACGTGCTTTCAGAGTAAAGTCTAAGAAACTGTTGCCCTGCACAAGGTCTGAAGATGCTTCCCCACATTTTCTTCTATTAGTTTTATGATTCTGGCTCTTTAGGTCTTTGATCATTTTCAGTTAATTTTTGTTTAAGTTATGAGGTAGGGGTAAGATCTGAAAGAGTGAAAAGGCAGCTGACTTAATAGGAAAAAATATTTTGAAGTCACAGATTGGATAAGGGTTTAATATCCATGATATATAAAGAGATTCAAAAACTCAATTCTAAAACAACAAATGACCCAATTAAAAAATGGGCTAAAGACTTAATCTAACAAATGATCAAAGTTCCCTTACACATGCACAGTGTTGATAATAGGGAAGCAGAGTCTACGGCCATACCACCCTGAACGCGCCCGATCTCATCTGATCTCAAAAGCTAAGCAGGGTTGGGCCTGGTTAGTACTTGGATGGGAGATAATAGGGAAGCAGTGTGTAGGTGGGTGTTTATATTGGAATTGTCTATTTCCTGCATGATTTTTCAGTAAACCTTACAACATCTCTAATTAAAATTATGCATCATCCTGGAAATGGATAACAGATTATGTTGACTTTAGATTTGATAAGGCAAAGAAAATATTTTGTCTTTTCATATGTAACTACTAAAAGAATTATATATAATTCTTCTAGTGTATATCTTCTGAATAAATTAAAGAGACAAGATTAAATAAAAACTATGACTCCTAATGAAGATATTCAAGAGAAAAATAACAGTGTTGAACTGTGAGAACAAATAGAAACTGCAGAGAAGAAGGAAGATTAAATAAACTTGAGCAGCAATTATATTCATATACATGTTCCACTTAAAATTTGCAAAAGAGTTTTTAAAAAACTCTTTGGGTTTTATTTTAAAACCCATCTAAGGGGGAGCTGATGTAGCTCAAGTGGTTGAGTGCCTGCTTCCCATGTATAAAGTTCTGGTTTCAATCCCAGGTATCTCAAAAAAAAAAAAAAAATCTAA
>JAQZBX010019423.1:5285-33915 GCA_029593785.1 Cabassous unicinctus
ACTTTGAAGGCAGAACATCTGAACTGGAAAAGACAGAACAGAAAAAGAAGAGAATAGAAAACATGGAACAGAGTCTCAAGGAATTGAATGACAACGCGAAAAGCACAAACGTTCGCATAATGGTGTCCCAGAAGAAGAGAATGGAAAAGGGACAAAAAGAATATTTGAGGAAATAATGACTGAAAACTTCCCAACCCTTATGAAGGACATAAATATCAATATCCAAGAAAGACAACGCATCCCAAACAGAATAAATTCGAACAGACCTATCCCGAGACACCTACTATTCAGAATGACAAATATCAGAGGTAAAGCGAGGTTTCTGAAAGCAGCAAAGAAAAGCATCACATACAAGGCAAACTTGATAAGATTAAGTGCAGACCTCTCATCAGAAACCACAGAGGAGGGAAGAAAGTGGTATGATGTATTTAAGGTACTGAAAGAGAAAAACTGCCAGCCAAGAATTCTGTATTCAGCAAAGCTGTCCTTCAAAAATGAGGGTGAGTTCAAAGTCTTCACAGACAAACAAAAACTGATAAGACTATGTTACCAAAAGACCAGAATTACAAGAGATACTAAAGTGAGTGCTGCAGCCTGAAAGGAAAAAACAAGGGCTGGAGATTTGGAGAAGAGTATAGACATGAAGATTATTAGGAAGGGTGAACTAAAGTATAAGAAGACAGACAATAGAATGGTATGACAACAGAGAACCGAAGGACAAAATGGATGAAGTAAGTAATGCCCTTACAATAACAACACTGTATGTTTATGGATTGAACTCCTCAATCAAAAGACAGACTGATAGAATGGATAAAAAAATATCCACTGTCTATATGTTGTCTACAAGAGACCCACCTCAGACATAAGGACACAACCAGGTTAAAAGTGAAAGGTTAGAAAAAGGTATTCCATGCAAATAGTAACCAAAAAAAGAGCTGGACTAGACCAGATAAATGTAAAATAACAACATTATAGTATATGAACAATATTTACTCAGTGCAACTAGCAAATTGCTCCTGTGATCAGTACTCTGTAAGCTTCTTCATACAAAATAAACATTGCTTTTAATTGAGGAGGGCTGGAGAAGAGATATATTTTCGGATACTTCATTTTTCTTTAACCATTTCTTATGCATACTTGCTAATTAAAATAATCCATCTGGATCAATAACGAGTTAGCACAACTACTGCTGAAAAAGATTCTGAGTTTTTGTGCCTCATGAAAGTATGAGCTGGCATATTGTTATCTGCGGTAATTCATTCCAATAAGATGTGAAGAATTCCCAAATAGGAATTTGATTATCCAGAAAGAATTATGGCCTAAATGGAAATTAAATAACTAAACCAATAATTTATTTCATTCTTAGAGATTATTATGCCCAATAGTTAGAGCTATAATATAAAAATTAGAGTTATGTTATAATTAATTTCTATTATATTAGAATTATTATTTACATTTATAAGTGTTTGTTGTTATACTATTTCTTATAATTGATTATATTAATTCTAACCTGGCCTTACACTCTCTTTTAAAATTTGTAATTTCTTTCAATCTATTTTTCTATTTTATTTTACAATTTTACAATAAAGGTCTTTTTAACAGAAAAAAAAAAAAAAAAGATGATACAACTTCTTCTTGGTCCTGCTGAAGCACTGACACTTGGAACCAGGCTGTGAGGAGGCCAAGCAGCCACGTGAAGAGGTCATACCTAGGTGTTCCTGCCATCAGCCCCAGCTGAGGTCCCAGTCTACGGGAATGAGGAAACCTTCAAGATTCCTCCAGCCCCAGCCATCATTCGACTTTAATCACGTGAGAGACCCCAAGTGAGACCCACCTGGATGATCCCAGTTAACCCTCAGAACCATGAGACATAATAACAACATGATTGTTATTGCCTTAAAAACAAACTCAGACAGAGCTCATTTCTCATTAGTAAGCCCAATGTATTATGCATAGCAAGAGCTCAGTAAATGGCTGGTGGGTGAAATTATACCCAGTTTCTTCAGGTATCAGATATATATTCACAACCACGTCCCCCTCCCCCGCCAAAAAAATAATGGTGTCCCTTCTATTAATTACTTGTTTTCATATATGCCAATGAAAATGAAATGAAGTCAAAGCCTGTGAAATGTTTTCTCCCATAAAATGAGAACATAAAAGTGAAAATCATTTTTTCATTTGAAAATCATCTAATCAGAAATCTCTCAGCTTTCATGAAATAATTTTTATAATACATTAATACATGTTCCATGAACAAAAAGGTCCAGTGATCCAAAAAGTGCTTCAAACTCTGCCTGCTCCTAACCATTCTCCTTTTTGAGCCTCACAGTACACGTTTGGATGTTAAATGCTTTGAGTCAAGTCCTGAAGTAAAAAAAAAAAAAATCTGCTCACACAGATTTTCCTAAACTTAAGTAGTCACAGAACGATTTTTCTCTCAACACCTCAAGGACCAGGGCTCTACAGGCAGTTTAGGCAACACTGATCTCTCTCTTCTAACCCTTCATTTTCAAGACGAAGTGAAGCCCAGAGCCAAAAGAAAGTGGTAATCTCTTTTCTTTTCATATTTACAATTTTTAAAAAAATCTACAGACTATATAAATGTATACAGAATAAATTTGGAATGAACAAAAGGTTATGACCCCAAGGGTCATAATTATTTGAGAGACACATCCTGAGTTGTTGACGTGGTTGTCACGAGTAGGCCTGAGGCCCATTCAGGGAGCATGCTGTGGGCCTCATACCTTCTAGAGCTACAGGAGGAATTGCCGTCCCTTCATCTCAAAGTCACTGCCTTGTCTGGAAAAGGCACTCTCAAAACATTCTCAGGGCTCCCTCAGGACATAATTTTAAGCCTATTTTCAATTGCCATGCCAATAGGGGTCACATCTTTTAAAAATATATATTTGTCAATGATTAAATTTAAAAAGCACTTAATCTATTCCAATGGTCTTCATTTGAGATTTCTACAAATAATTTCATCATGTGAAAAAAGAAAAAAAATATATATATGCATATATGCTCATTCAGGTTAGGAAAAATATTTACTGTTTGCTTCTTACCTGACTGAAAATGAGTGAAATCTCCCCAGGTTTTGCCCTAAAATGCAGATAAGAGTCATTAAATATATACATACATATATATATTTTTTTGGCTGACATAGAATTAAACATTTAGTGACAGTGACATACTTTTCAAAGTGTCTATTGGCTCCATTTTCTCCACGTTTTCCTATTTTTATACAATCTCTCAAAGGAATCTGGATAAAATTGATAAAGATTATAGAAATGAGCAAAGGTGAAATATACACAAAAAATAAGAATGCTCCTGCTAACATTTAAAATGTGTTTACCTTAATTATGGGTTGGGATATTGCATCCGGTTCAAAAATCACTGACTTTGAACATATTTTTAAGAAGCCTCTGATTTTCCTAGGGATCAATGTACAAAGAACAAAGGCTTATTTAATGAACATAACAAAAGTCATAAAAGAATCCTAATACATTTAGGAAGTAGGTCACTTAAGTGTCAACTAATAAAGGATCAACAACACAACTAAAGAGAAGGGTGGGAAAGGTTAGAAAGCATAGCAAAACATTTTCCTTTATCTCCACCTTCTAGAGGTTAGCAAAATCTTCATGTACTGCAAGTATGGTTTCATCCATGGAGTCTTGTACCAAGTACTTCATTTTATTACCTCATTTGATCTTCACAACTACTCTGAAAAGGGAACTAAGGATCAGAGGGGTTAAGAAACACTAAATATATCCTGTCTCCAGTAAATTCTGTTGGCTTTTAATTCTTTATACCCAAAAGAACTATTCAGAAGGCAACACCACCTTTTAACAATTGATAAGGAAATGGGATTTTTAAAAAATATATGATCATGGAAGAACAGCAGTTTGAATTCAGCCCCTACAATGCTTTTATTTTTAAATTTTTAAAAATTTAATAATAAACATTAGGGTCAGGCTGTTTATTAAGGAGACAACCACATATACAAGTCCAGCTATAGAAATGTTTGCAAATCAAACTTCATGAAATCTAAAAGGACCAGGCTTAATGTCAAAAATGGACACCTGTACATTTCATAAAAAGTTAAGCTTAACTTTTCTTAACTTTTTCTTAAGTTATACATACATCTGGGGCCAAATGTGTCTAATTTTCTTTCAAAAATTTTCTTTATTAAAGTGATATATTGAGATAATTTTTAAAAGTATCTGACAACTATGAATGGCCCCCAATTTTATAAAATGTGATTTCTAGGGTATGAAAACTTGAAAAAAAAGTCATCTCTTCAGAGAGTGTTTTACATTATACAAACTCCAAAATGTTTTCTCCCCCCACCCCCAAACTTTATTTCAAATAATAATAACAACAATAATAATAAAATAACAGAAAAAGACAGCTCAACAAGTTATGGAAGCATTACTCCTAAAAAATTCTGTCCAGGCACTTTTATCTCATCTAACTCCAACAACTAACTCAATTGTTCCTCTAGTGTTTAGAAAGAGGCACAGATGAGCACAAATTAGTTAAATGACATAGTCAAGGTCACCTTATTCATGAAAAAAAATGAAGGGGGAAAAAAATGCTTTATCATATTCATATCTCACAAAACCAAAACCCACATTGTTTTTTTATCTTTAGCATTAATACAGTACCAACTTTGCTTTTGCTACAAAAACATTACAATTTTGTTAACTATAGTTTATAAATTACATTAGTTACATTTTTCCCATGTGTAGCAGAGTTCGATATTATTTATGAATTCTAAAAAAGAGGATTATGTTTATAAACTGGCCTGTTCCTCTGGGTGTGATAATCTTTGATTGTATTAGATTCAGCTGAGATGTCTTTGATTAAATTATGTTAAGATTAGGGCTTTGATTCAACTACTTCAGTAGGGTATAACTCAGGTTAAGTCCCTGCCCCCTTGGTGGGCTGATATAAATGGGCACTCACTCAAGAAGACACAGAAAAAGATACACACAGGAAGAAAGAGAGAGCTCCACAGACTTGGCAGAGGAGAGAACTTTGATCCTGCGGCCCTGGAAGAGAGATGAGCCATTTGCCTGATAGTTTGCGGTGCTGAGAAAGCCCAGAAAGAAATAAGCCCTATGCCAGCGTGGAGCTGAGAGAGAAGTAGGCTGAACCCTCACAGAGATCAGCAACCATCTTGCTTCAACACAAGGCAACTGACTTGGGTGAGAAATCAACCTTGAGTTGGACTCATTAGGGCTTTGTAACTTTTACCCCAAATAAATACCCTTTATGAAAGCCAACAGATTTTCTGGTACTTTGCATCAGCACCCCTTCGGCTGACTAATACACCATGTATCATCACATTCCCCAGTAAGAAAGAAGGAAAATAGAACCTATATGCTCACATACTGAATTTTTAAAGTATCAGGCATCAGAAAGGTTTGTTAAGTCCAGAGATCCAGAAGTCTTCCTTACCTTTCACTCTGACTGCCTTTGGGTAGAACGTGATTAGCTGTATGCTGTTCAAAGTAGTACTCCTCCAAGTTAAGCAGCAGCAAGGAAAATCTAAATTGGGGGAGAAAAAAACAACTTAAAAATTTTTTTTTAGAAAGTATAAGATGGTACATTTTAAACATTTGACTCCAGAGTACTTTTCCATTCATTAATTCAACAAATACGTATTAAGCACGTATTATATGCTAGGCACTCTTCTATCTGAAGAGGGGATAAAAGAAGTAGATAAGATAGATTTGCTTTGTGGATCTAATGAGTATGGTGCCAAAGATAAAATCATTCACCAGGTGGATTTCTTATTATTCCTTTATAGAACCCCCCAAATTTCACTAAAATTAAACTTTTTCTTGCTTGAACAAAGCTTGAGGCTTTCTCACCTATGGAATTATCATCGTATGGTTTCCCCTAACTGCCAAACTAGGCTTCCCTTCCTGCACTTTGCCGCCCTCTCCCCGGCATTATCACGTGTTTTACCTTGCTATTCCACAAGACCATATGCCTTTTAGAGGCTGATCTTTAGATATTCCCTTGTAATAACCAACCTACTGCTTTGTACAAAATAGATGTTTAATAAATAAGCAAACTGAATTGAATGGAATTGAAATATAGTTCTTTAAAGTTTTAAGTATTTTAAGCTTTTTTTTAAAAAAAAAACCACAAGATTAGTTAATAACAAAAAGTATCAATTTAGTTATATGGCCACAGAAATAAATACATGGCAAAGGATTGAAAACAAGTGCGTTGTTTAAAGACCAGGAAACATCAATGACATCCAGAGTTACGGGGGAAAGCGTCTTGATAAGATTGGGACCCACGGTGGGTCTGAATATTCCGGTGTGTTGGAAAATATGTAGATTAGACATGGCGGATTAAGCACATATATTTATTTCTGCTCCCCCTTGAAGTATTACTAAAATGTACATAAAAGACATTTTAAAAGGTAAACCCCACAAAACTAAAAACAAACTGGGGAGACATACAAGCAGATAGCTATATCAACAAATTTGTAAAAGACAAAAAGCAGAAGGGAAGAATTGGCAGTGATCAGAAATCAGAGTATCAGATACCTGCAGAGAAGACCGCCAGTTAGAAGAAAAACAACTCAAGTCACAGGACTTCAAAAAGTTTCAGAAATTATAGGTATCAAGTACCAAGGAAGGCAGAGATGAAGCATGGGAGGGATGGTTCAAAGTCTGAATGGGGGGGTGGTGGCCCCAGATTCCTTCCCTGATGGTTACCTATCTCTCCCCCACTCTGGCAGGTGGTTTTTCTACAGAAAAATTGAATGAGACGCTCTAAATCAGACATGGGATACAGAGCAGGGAATAGGCTGTGAAAAGAGGGAGATTGTGGCAGTTCGATATAGTTATGAATTCCAAAAATAGATATTGGATTTTGCTTGTAAACTGGTCTGTTCCTCTGGCGTGATTAAGTTATGATTAGGGCTTTGATTGGGCCACATCAGTAGGACGTTGTGTCCCCACCCCTTTGTGGGTGGGGACTCGGAGATAAAACTACATGGTAGAGCAGAGGAGTTGTTTGGAGTTTTGATATTGGAGTTCTGATGTAGAGTGTTTTAATGCTGGAGCCCGGGGAAGTAAGCCCACAGAGAGGCTTGGTCGTGAGGAAGGAGAGAAGGCCCCGGGAAAAGAGATGGACAGTTCACGTGATAGTCTACACCTGGCCTTGTAGACAGCAAGCCTGAGCCTGGAGAGAAGCAAGCCCCAGGAAGAGAGGAACCCAGGAGGCCTGAACTCTTGGCAGCCGTCTTGCGCCAACACATGGCAACAAACTTTGGTGAGGGAAGAAACTTATGCTTTATGGCCTGGTAACTGTAAGCTTCTACCCCCAAATAAATACCTTTTATAAAAGCCAACAGATATCTGGTATTTTCCATCAGCACCCCTTTGGCTGACTAATATAGAGTTTAAGCAAAAAACTAAACGTATGAACAGTAGCACAGAGACATATACTACTCCAGGTAGGAGTCTGGTGGAAAAACAGCCCTAGAGGAAAGACCTACAGATACTGGCATTAGAAAGAGCTGAGTCTTTAAAACATCATCCCAGAGTGAAGCCCAAGAGAAAAGTTCCATCCCTAGCCATACAGAACTTCCAAGCAGCCTTTTAGTGCTTCACCCTTAAATATGAATGGGTAGCCAAAGAGCACCAGCCTCTAACAGGAAAAAATAAGACCAAAACAAACAGAAGAAAGCAACTGAAAGGAATAGAGAACTGCAGGGACAAGAAGGTCAAAAAACTGTAATTAAGATTCTTATAAAATATAGTGATTCTGGTGGTAGATGAAGATTGTGGTTAATAGTATAAATATAAGAATGTTTTTCTTTGACAAGGTGTTAAGAATATGGTGATACACGGGAAAATTATTAAGTCTAATCATATCAGCTATTTTAGAACTAAAGTCATCATTTTGGTAAATAGTATACAGCTGGCTTAACTTGCTGAGATGTACATTTTGCAAGAAACACAAAATGCATGTAGGTATAACCACATACTATTGGTCAAAATTAAAGGATTAAGGAACTTATATGAGTTTATTATAACTAAGTTTCATGGTGTTTAGACCAGTGATCTTCAAACTACATTCCGGGGAGTGAAAAGGTTCTAAGATTTTTAAAAAAAATTAAAATCACTGTTTTACCTTTTTATGAGCTCACTTAGTCAGATGGCTCCACTTAAAACTATCAGGGAACAACAAAACAGTGTCAACATGGTTCCTGAAATCCAGTTTTGCTTTCACCAGAAAACTAATATTGTATAATAGAGCAATGAAGGCACAGGTTGTCAACCGACAGCATCTGGGTTGATCTTCTTCAAGCTGAGGGCTTAGTTGTAAGATGGATCCTTGAACAACCTTCCACCACTCGCGCCCAAGGTAATGAGAGAGAGCATCAGAAAAAAGGCAGGAGAAAATTGTTCTATGGTGGCTGCTTGTACTTTACGTGTATATATTCTATGTTGTGATATAAGTCAAATTAAATCCACAAATATTCAGTGAAAAAATTATTATGTATTATTTCTTTGGGAGAATTGTGACCCTGCTCCTGATATCCTTAGTTTATCCACCTGTACAGAAGTAGAATAGCATTTTCTTTAGATAAATTTCCTCATGCAGGAATCTGACCTTCAAAAAAAAAAAAAATGGTGACATCCTAGCTCATGTTACCTAAATTTTTTCTCTTAATAATAATAAACTTTATTTTTAGAGAAGTTTTAGATGTATACCAAAATTACACCAAAAGTATTGGGAGTTCCCATATAACTAACCCCCTGAAAACACACACACACACACACACACACAACACACACAGTTT
This sequence comes from Cabassous unicinctus, assembly GCA_029593785.1. NCBI lineage: Eukaryota > Metazoa > Chordata > Mammalia > Cingulata > Chlamyphoridae > Cabassous > Cabassous unicinctus. The sequence continues at coordinate 14,119 of JAQZBX010019423.1, forward strand.
TCCCCTATTATTAACATTAGTGATGTCACCTAAAATGTAAAACAAATTGTCAACACTTAACTAATAACATAAAATAGCTTCACCCTGGCAGCCCTTAGGGAGTAACCCTATATTCACGACCACTTAGTAACTCAACACTACGGATGAACGGCATTTACAGTGGATCTGGGAGGCTTTGCTAGTCATCATTTCTCTGGCCCAGAGATGTAAAACAAACTTCACTGTGCTGAGGGAGACTGTGATATGGGCTCAACGGGAGAAGGTACCACAGTGCCCTCAGGATGAGTCACGGGCACAGGAGAGGGCACGAGTGTCATGTAGCTGTCATCTCAAGTCTGAGTACCTCAGTGCCATCATGGAGTAAGCTAGACTGCACTGCTGTGGAGAACTGGTTTAACTAAATGAGGCATTGGATGCATTTCTGTAAGCTTCCTAAAATGGTTTTTGAAACTAGAGAGAAGTTAAGAAAAATGTTACACAAAGGCCAAGGTCGCAGTCCTGTGACCCACTGTTAGAAACGTTCCCTCAAGCACACCTTAGACAGCAATCTTTCAGTAGAGTTGTTCAAAGAAATACTATTTCACTGAAAGATACTAACATTAATTTCCCCTTTCTCAAGTTTGCTAATAAAGCGTCATGAAAACAGCCTTATCCTCTGTCAAAGTTCAGATGAACTAAATCTACTGCATCTTCCTGGCCAGAATTCTGTCAAAAGGAATCAGATTAGCATGACATTACTTACAGTGAATTCATGTTGGAGACTGGTGATGGAAACTGGCTCTTCTAGTTGCTTATAAATAATCCAGCTGCTCTAGAATTAGCATTAAACCTGTTTATGTACATATGTTCTTTCAACACCTTTCGAAGTTCCTAGATCACTAGAACAACTCTGGATCCAAATTCAAATGCTTCCTGGATTTTATGCCAGGAGATGTAAGCACGTGGGTGCCCTTTGCATTTTCATCCATCTTAGGAAAGTTGGCCCTGTGTCTTCCAGTCTGATGGTCAGTATCATTAACTGAGTACAAAATAAGTCACTTTCTTTGTCATAAATCAATGTTACACTACCGGGCTGGCCCTCGTGGGGGCAGCCAAGAACTTCTTCCTTTCAAATACAACTTTGGAAGACTTTTTAAAATTTACTCTCTAGCATTTTTTAAAAAGCCTTCATTCATTTGTAGCTTGAACCTCGGTGATAAGTGTACAGATCTGTGCCATCATCAATTTGTCCTTGGCTATTGCCCCTGCTCTATATTTTAAAGAATTCTAAGTTCAGAGGAACACTATCTGTACAACCATTCTGTTATTTGCTTTCTGATTTTCTGTAACTTTTCACCAAAGACCATTTGGGTTGGATGTTCTGAATTCCATTTTTGCCAGTGTCATAAACTTCCTGGGTCAGTAGCTCTTCCAGTCAGTGGCCCAGTAACAATACCTTTTTTTCCCCCTTGAAACTTTCAATATTTGCCTTCTTAAAATCGAGCTTCTATATATAATATAGTATCCTTCTTAATGCCCCTGGGCTTCAACTGTAACTTGATATGATTGCGTTATCTGAAAGCTTCTGTCATTGCTGTTTGGTTAATTAATTTCTCCTTAAGGTTCAGAATTAAGTAAAATTCTGATGTTCTCTGCCTTTGGATAAACTGAAACTTCAACAAAGGAAGCTAAGAGACTGTGATTATATCTCACTAAGCATTTCAGTAGATATCTGGCTAAGTAAGTTCTCCTATCATTTTTATGCATCACCACTTCTTGTTTTCTGATCTGCATCAGGTACATAATCAGTCATTTTTTCCACCCAGTTAGGTGGCCTGTAACAAATGAGCACCATTATGCGATCTCTGTTCCTCTTTCCAATATGTTCGGAGTTTTTTCCTCCCTCTGGTTCATGGATTCCCCTGTAGATAAAATATATCTTCTTGACATTTAGAACCCACTCCCTCACATCCTAACAGGTCTTTCCTTTTAAATAGCACTTCTGTAGCAATTCAGCACTAGAGTCCAATCTTGAGTCTCATCCTACTAAGCTTCAGTGCCACCTAAAATGTCCAATATTCTTTGATAATAAAATACGGCTCATTTCATTATCCATGACCTGCCATTCTACACCTTGTTCCAAATCGTTTTCCCAAGTAAACTACTTGACCTCCACTTCTACCCACACCCCCACAGTAGATTTCATTCATGCCTGCTATCCTTCAGGATGACCAATTTCACTATATCTTCTGGCTATATTTTTCCCTCATAAGCCTTCTCTATTTTATCAAGAAGGTAAAGATGCAATTATAGTTTGAAGAAAAAAAAAATCATGAATGCTTAATTACTATTATATAGAGCTGTGCTTCTGAAATGCCAATGTGCATACTGTCATCTAGGAATCTGTGGCAGTTTGATATTACTTATGAATCCCAAAAAAGAGAAAGAATATATTTATAAACTAATCTATTCCTCTGGGTGTGATACCCTTTGATTGTACTAAATTCAAAGATATTAAGTTTACTTGATAAAACCAATTTAGGGCTTTTGATTTGACCACGTCAGTGGGGCGTCAGGTTGACTCCCCGCCCCCTTGGTGGACTGATATAAACGGACAGTCACTCAAGAAGACACATAGAAGAGGAGAGAACTTGGTCATTTCAGTCCTGCCACGTGACAGAAAGGAGAAGACTCAAACAGCTAAAGCCCCGGGAAGAGAGATGAGCCACTTGCCTGATAGTTTGCAGCTGAAGAGAACAGAGCAGCTGAACAGCTGAGAAGGCTCAAGAGACCAGGCAGAGATCGCCCGCCATCTTGCTTCAACAGGTGGCAACAGACTTTTGGTAAGGAAGTACCTCTTTCGGTAACTTGAATTGGACTCCTTAGGGCCTTGTTATTGTAAGCTTTTACACCAAATAAATACCCTTTATAAAAGCCAACAGATTTCTGGTTCTTTGCATCAGCACCCCTTTGGCTGACTAACACAGGATCTTAAAAAAGAAGTAGATTATGATGTGGTAGGTCTAGGGTGGGACCTGAGATTCTGCATTTCTAACCAGCTCTCTGGCAATGCTGATGCCACTAGCCTATGGACCATACTTTGAGTAACAAGGCTCTAAGAACTGCATAAACCAAGCCTCAGTCATTCCTGAATCATTCTAAACATCAGGGATAACATGAAAATAAGCACGGGCCAGTAAGCCACATGCCTAATATTTAAAACAGAAGTATGTTATGGTGGAAAAAGGGCCGCACTTGGATTAGAAATCATTTGTTCTAACCTTAGTTTAAACATGACTTGGCTGTTTGACTTTAGTCAAATCACTTTACTTACTAGGCCTCATCGATAAAATGTGGGAGACGGGGATATAGATCCAATTACCTCAAATGTCCTTCTTAACCATTATATAAACCTTGGCTTTAAAAAATCAGCAGCAATTCCATTTCAGGCATTATAGCAGATTACATGTACAGAGAAATGATCTCAGTGCAGATCCTCTAAAATTGCTGGATAAATTACTAAAACATGTTTTCATATGTTTGGCTGGGGTAACTGAAAAGTAAGGAAGATTCTTAGAGGTCAGCAACACACATAAAATATAAATCCAGAAAAATTAGTAAGCACTGGAGCAGCCTCTTCTCCTGGGGGCTTTGCCCAACCCTTTGTGTACTAGAGAGCCTGAATTTATTAAAAGCCATACGGCTGGGGAAACGGATGTGGCTCAAGCAATTGGGCTCCCATCTACCATACAGGAGGTCCAGGGTTCGATTTCTGGGACCTCCTGTTGAAAGGCAAGCTGGCCCGTGTGGAGTGCTGGCTTGCGCAGGCGAGCTGGCACAGCAAGATGACGCAACAAAAAGAGACACAGAGGAGAGACAATAAGAGATGCAGCAGACCAGGGAACTGAGGTGGCACAAGAGATTGAGCACCTCTCTCCCACTCCGGAAGGTCCCAGGATCCATTCCCGGTGCCGCCTAATGAGAAGACGAGCAGACACAGATGAACACACAGAGAACAGACAGCGAGAGCAAAAACAATGAGGGGGGGGCGGTGGAGAAATAAATAAAAATAAATAAATAAAAGCCATATGGCTGGGATGGGACAGTCAAAGGGGATATAGAAAAAGCTAGGACCCCTAAAGGTAACACCCTCAGAGGGTGAACTAGGAATAAAAACCACCTGCTACCACCTTCTCCAGAGGGAGATAAGTCGGGCCTTGACTCTGGGATGGGGGCAAAAGATGAGCCCCTTGGCAATTTGAAACCACGATCTTGTCTTGACACAGATTTCAGGCCAGAATTCACTAAAACCCAATGCAAATGAATTTTGTTCCTCCTCCCACCCCAGGGAGAAACAAATGTTAACACTTTCTGAAAAAATATACTTTATATCCAGGCCTCAAAGAATTCCCAAAGATAAACTTCCAAGGAATAAGTCATCACAATCAAAACTCATAAAGCGTAAGAGGAAATAAAGAGACTATGAATGAGGAACAGTAGAAGCAAATACTAAATCAAACCTTAGGTAAAGCCTATGGATATTTTATATTCTGTATCTGGTCATTCCAACAGGTGCATTTAAAGAAATAAAAAAATATCAAAAGAATGATAGAGGAACAGACTCTTTTCAAAAATGACCAGGCAGTCAAGAAAAGGAACCAAATAAAATTAGAAATGAAAAATATAATAATTGAAATAAAAAATTGAACTAATGGGTTAAACAGCAAATTAAGCAACTGGAAAGAAAAATTCATATAAGATTTAAATAACACAATGCAGCACAGAAAAATAAAGATGATAAATACTAGAAAATGGTTATGACATATGAAAGTATGGGGGAGCAGCAATATTCCATGAGCTAAAGACTTGGCTCCAAATTTTCAAAAACTGGTTCAGATTTAGAATCCCTAAGCACAACAGACAAATAAAATAAAATGAAATCTATACCTAGACAAATAGCAAAACACTAAAAATAGGACATCTTAAAAGCTGCCAGAGAAAAAGACAGTTTACTTACAAAGAACAATTAGACTAACTACTGACTTGTCAATAGCTACACTGGAAACCAGAAGAGAATGAAATAATATCTTTTTAAAGATTTATTTATTTCTTGCCCCCCGACTCATTGTTTGCACTTGCTGTCTGCTCTCTGTGTCTGTTCGTTGTGTGCTCACTGTTTCTGCTTGTCTTTTTTAGGAGGCACCAGGAACCGAACCGGGACCTCCCATGTGGGAGGGAGTTGTCCAATCACTTGAGCCACCTCCGCTCCCTGCTTGTTGTCTCTCTCATTGTGTCTCCTTGTTGCATCAGCACGCCACACCAGCCTGCCGCGTCAGCTTGCTGTCTTGCTCATCTTCTTTAGGAGGTACCAGGAACCAAACCCAGGACCTCCCAAGTGGTAGGGGGGCACCCAACTGCTTGAGTCACATCCACTTCCCCATATCTTCTATATACTGGTCCCTGGTCACTCCATGGAGTCTGAAGTCTGGCCTTGCCAGATAGCTAAATGCTGTGCCGGGGAGGGGGTGTGTGGGCAGGAATGGCACACCTGCTACTGACCTCTCTGAGTTTTCTTCACTGAACACTGCTCCAATAAGCCTAGTAAAAATTCCCTAGCTATTTGCCTTATTTGCACAATAATCTTCAAAATGCTGAGACAATTTTATATCAGGACAAAAAGGACCTTTCCAGACAAACAAAAACAAAGATGGTTCACGACCATCAGAGCCTCAAAGTAATTTCTAAAGGATATTCTTTAGGAAGAAGTAAATATTTCCATAAAGGTATGACATGCAAAAGGGAATGCTGAGCAAAGAAAATAGTAAATATGTATGTAAAACTATTTAAGCATTAACTATATGATTATAATGTATAACTTGTGGGTTTAAAATACAGGTAAAAAATATTAGACAATAATAGACTGTAATTTAGAATGAAATGACATGAGTTAAGCATTCCAAGAGATCTATATTGTTATAGAGGAGGGTAAAGAGAATGATTAACTTTAGACCTTAAGTGAAATATAAATGTTAACATTTCAAGGATAAGCATTCGAAAAATAAAAGTAGAATATATAGTTTCCACATCTAGAGAGGGGACAAATGGAAAAGGGAAGGAGAGACCTTGGTTAATCCAAATGAAGGGGGGAAAAAAATACAAAATGAAAGCACAAAATGAGATGGCAGAAAGGAAGCCAAATAAATCTGTAATCATAATAAATGTAAATAGACTAATATGTTGAGACAAAAATGATCAGACTGAATTATTAAAAAGTCCAACTATTTGCTATTTACAAGAAGCACACCTAACTTAAGGACACCGAAAAACTGAAAGTAAAAGGATGGGAAATGCTGCATTATGCAGCATTTATAACCTAAAGAAAACTGGTATAGCTATATTAATATCAGACAAAATAGACTAAAAAAAAATAATACTGAGAGTAAAGAGGTCTTTATATATTGATAAAAGATTCAATTTGCCAAAAAGATAGCAATTATAAACTTGTATATATTTACTGGCATAGTTTCAAAATAAATACAGCAAAATTTTGATAGAAATACAAAGCAAAGTTTACAAATTCACCACTATGAAGCATCTCTAATTGACAGGTCAATCAGGAAAAAAATTCATTAAGGAAATAGAAAATCTAAGCACAATTAAATAAAAAGCTTAATGTAAAAAAAAAAAAAAAAATCAATCACTATCAATATACATTTATTTTCAACCTAACATAGAACATTTGTGCAGACTGACTACATATTAAACCATAAAATATAATTCTAAAGAATCACTATTATAAAGACCATATTCACTGAACACAAGTTAAAAATAAATAAAAGAAAAATTTTTAAATCTATGAGTTGAAGATAGAGAGATGGGTGAATGGATAAATGGATGCATAGAATGATACAGCAAATATGGTAAAATGTTAAAAGTTGGTGGATCCAGGTGTCTGGGAGGGGGCTATGCTGGAGTTCCCTGAAAAGGATTTTGTATTATTTTTACAATTATCCTGTTAGTTTGAAATTAATTCAAAATAAACAATGTTTTAAAAAATCTGAGTTGGAAATGTTAAGACACAATTCTAAATATCTGATGTGCTCACAATGGTATTTAGAATAATCCAACTAATGAATTCCTTAAATAGCCTCTTTATTTTGAATCACACTTTTTAATTTTTTAATGAAAATCATATAGCATTTTAAAATATAAAATATATAAAAAATAATATAAATATATAAAGTCATACTCCATTTACTGATGGATTCTTATGCTCTCTCAAAGGTAGCCATTTTGGAAGAAGTTACTTCGAGACAGCAATTAAGAGGATAGGCTGGTAATGCAATTTGGGTGAAGCCAAATTTTAACTCTAGTTAAAAATATGTGCAACATGGGAAAAATACAATTAATGTAACCTATGGACTATAGTTAACAGTAATACTATAATATTCTTGCATCAATGCCAAAGATATACTGTGTTAATAATAGGGAGGTATGGGAAAAATATGCCAAATGTAGGCTATGGACCATGGTTAGTGGTAATAGGCTGATATTATCTTATAATCTGTAACAAATGTTCCACAACAGTGTGGTATGTTAGTGAAAGGGTGTCGTATGGGAATTCTACACGTGTGCATGATTGTCTTGTAAGTTCACAACTTCTGTAATAAAAATATATACTAAAAAATATGTGCAATATTATTTCCTCTCCCACTGCTTTATTGTTACATGAGAAAAGTACCTTCTATTTCTTTATGTCATGGTTAGCTAGATTATCCATTTTTCATTTCTTGCAAATCAAAGGCATTCCTGGCTGCCAGGTGATTCTGCAGTTTGTCTCCATTTTCAACACCTGGCATATTCCATAAAAAGATATTAAAAGACTGAGATGATCAGTCTTAGAAATAAAAGATTAACCAGGAGGAGAACAAATCCTTTTATTCTCTCAACAAAAAGTATTTTTAGTGAAGTAATACAGATCAATTGATTAAATAAACATTTTGAGTAAAAGAATTTTTAATATCAGTATAACCAAGAGAACTATACACACAAAGAATGTTTGAACTGTTTATAAAACTACTAATGTAATATGTAGATACCCAACATAGAATTCAGGATCACTAATGTTTTATCCTGGATGACAGCTTAAAAGCAACAACTAAATAATTTGTTTTATGACATATTATTCTTCTCCAGAAGGAACATGCCTCAATTATCTTAATTTCTATGTTATCCAAGGTGAAAATAACTGTAATCACACCAAACCACTACTGGAACATGAAAAGCAAAATACATAGCCAGTCCTAAATCTTAAAATAGATGTATCTTAAATAACAGCAGTTTGTATAACATGCTCATCCACTTATACACTGTATATATCTGCCATTTCCAAAGAGCCCAAGAAAGCTATGTGATTATTGTCTTTTTTGGTCTATTTTTTTCCATTTATTTTCATCAACAACTGTATGGCATTTTTAAAAACAAGTAAAATCAATAGGGTTCCTGCCATCTAAATCTTAGCTAGGATACTACAGCACTTAGTTTGAATGTTCAAGATTTTCTGTTTTCTAATCCTAAAAATTATCAAAGTAATTCTATATAAATGTCATCAATAAATGGTACCACTGTACAGTTGTTCAAGCCAGAAACCTGAAAGTAGGATTGCTGTATTTAGTAAATAAAAATACAGGATGCCCAGTTAAATTGGAAGCATCTCTCAGTAATTGATAGGTCAATTAGGAAAAAAAAAAATTAAGGAAACAAGATGTAATCACATTTAACAAATTTAATGTAATGGATATATAGAATAACTTTTTAGTATAAGTATGTCCCAAATCTTTCATGGGACACACTTATACAGCAAAAATCATTCAACATTTATCTGGAAAGTTAACTGGGCATCCGGTAGATTATGTGATTCCTAGGATACCTAGGAATCATCCTGACTCTTCCTCTATCACCTCCTGTGTGTAACTCACCACACCTTCTAAAAATACCTAGAATCCATCCATTTCTCTCCATTTCCTCTGCCACCACCTTGGTCTAAGCCACCAATGTAAAATATCCCCAACCAATCTCTGCTTCTACTTTTGTAAAAATATTTCATTTACTCTAAACCCACCAGCATCAATTGAACACTAAGAGAAATAAATGCTAACTTCAAGTTTCTCCTTTTCTGGGGCCAATAGATGATATCCATAGAAATCTAAAATCCTTAAATCAGCATCAAAGGAGCCAATGAACTCACAACTTTGAAGAAGGGGAGGCCTTTCCCAGATAACCACTGAAAACAGCCCCTCTTCAACTTTCCCAAGAAAAACAGTTCTGGGGAATTCCCCAGTCATCGTGACCTATGCCAATCATTTTGCTACTTTATGTTTCTCGCCAGAGAGGAATGAGCCAGGTAAAAATCTATGTAGAAATGATAAAGTTGGGACTCAACCAAGTTGGTTTAAAATATTCTTGTCTTTCAGAATGAACTGGAAGATTTATAAGGAAACAGTCTCTGATTCTAGTCCACATTTGACTGGGAGACGGATGTCTGCTATCCAAATTGGCATTCGATGGCAAGACATCTAGTTAGGCCCATCAGTCCAAGGTTGCAAAGCCATGAGGCAGGGCTTTAAAGAAACCGGGCAGTCAGCAAGTGGGATTCCAATACATACAAAACACGTGACGCCAACTTTTTTCAGATTACTGATGCCCAGTAATAGCTGATGCCTCCTGATTGATGAATAAATAAGAAAAGGGCTGGTATGTGTTTTTGCAGGTTGAATCACCTCCCTTCATCAAGAAGACCAGCTGTGTTCAAGTCTCCTGACCTTGTATGGGCAGAGGTATACAAGCTAACCAAATTCAACCAAAAATTACAGGCAGCTCTAAAGAAAACAGGTTTTCTTGTATATCAAAAAAGCCAAAGAATTGTTACAGATGCCTCTTAGATCACAGAACCTGGTGGCAATTTCAAGTATTTGAAAGTTTTTATAAAGTAAATCTGAGCATTCGTCTATTTAATTCACAATACCAACAAGACAATGTTGTTGGTACTGAACAGAGAAATGCTCCTCAAGCTCTTCCCACGTGAAAAAGGCATTACAAGTGCAGTAGAAGCCCCTCCTCAAGTGAGTTATTTAGTTTCAGCCCCATTATTATTTAATAAACAGGTCTTTCTGTGGCTAAAGCCTAATCATACTACCAAAAACTTCCTTGGAAACAATATCCAAGATGTGTTTTCTATACAACCCCTCTACAGCACGAGAAATGAAATTTCAGACTCCGGATATCCTGGCCAAACCAATATCACAGATTAGAGAAGGATATGCATGTCTGCATGAAAAAGATCAACACCTATCAAACGAGTGCAGACGCTGCAAAATCACTCAAACTTCAAAAGTTCGCATCTGTAACCTACTTTGATGGTATCCACTGAACAAAGTGACAGGCTAGAAGCGCTCCGAGAAAACTGTAGCTTTCACAACCAAAATAAATATTTGCAAAATTATTTCCCGTTCCTTTTGATACCTGGGACCCGAGGTATCAGCAAGTTGTCTCGGTTATCAGAAATGCATTGGGAAGTACACTTAAAGCAAAAGTGAAATTTCTTACGAGACTTCCCTCGGAGGCTGAAGACTAAGGGGATGAGAAACTCTGAAACCACACTGCCTTGACATCATTACAGCTTCTGCCCGGGATGCCTGTGACAATGACCGTTCTGCCCCACAGCACTTTCGAAAGCACAGTCTTCAAAGACACTAAAAAGGCCCATCGTTTGGGTGAAGGACCCTGGCTCTTCTCAGACCAAGGCCTTTCTTGCGGCCGGGCAGCGGGGGCTAGACGTCCATTTGTTTTATGTTTGAGGGAGAAGGCAGGAAAAGTGGGCGGCGAAGTGAGGCAGAACGTCTACCTCGCCCCCCTACCCCGGGTGGAACAACGCTGCGGCGGGGGAGCCCAGTGCTCGGGCCCAACGCCGGGTTCCGGGGTGGGCTGGGGGGCCCGGAGGTGTCTGCCGAGCCGCATCTTCTCCTGCCCCCAGCGAACCCGGGGGCGGGCTGCGTCCCCAAGCCCCGGGCCCGGGCGCCCTCGGGAGAGTCCGTGGCCCGGCTCCTCAGGGGCCCGCTTCCGGGTGGGGTGGGCCCGGCGGGCTCCACCTGCCCAGAGCGGTTTCCGAACCCCGAACCCCGAACCCCGGAGGTCTTCGGCCCCCAGTCAGGCTCACGGCCTCAGACTCTGACCCCGACCTCGTCCGCCTCCCCGGGCCCCAGGGCCGAGCGCTCACCTCTCCTTGGAGTAGAGCTGCAGCTGCTGCTCCCGCTGCTTCTTCCGGATAAACGCCATGGAGGGGCGGGCGAGCTCGGCGCGCCCTGTTCGGGCTCCGCCGCCCCGGAGGCCAGCGGGGAGGCGGAGCGGGGCGAGTGGGCCTGGAGGTGTGTGCGCCGTGGGGAGGAGCGGGGCCGCGGCCGGGCTTCCCGTGTGTGCGCCGCTCGGCGGCCGAGAGCCCGACGCTGCCCGTCCGGCCCGCTCAGCGCGGCATCTCCGCGTGGGGACTCGGCGGCGCCGTGACTCAGGCGGGGAGGGCGGCCCCCGGCGCGGTGACCCAGGGCGCTCCGAAACTCAGGCCGCCCCCAGGTTCTCGTGAGGACCCGGAGGCCAGACCAGGAGCTGCACGGACCAGGCTTGCTTATACACTAAACGTTTGACCAGCTTGACTTTACCAACCACTGCATTGCTGCACTTCAAAGCTTTTACGTATGGCCACGGATGCTTGCCTATGAACTGTATCACTTTTTTGGTACTGGGGACTTGAAATAACAACGTTTGGGGCCCTCTGTCTCTTGCTTCCTGAAAGAATTGGTCACGTGACTTTTAAAAATTGCTTTCTTGAGATATAATTCATATATCAAACAATTCACCCAGTGGTTTTTTTGTGTGTGTCCACAGTTATGTGCGATCGTCACAACAGTCAATTTTAGAACAGTCTCATGACAGCAAAAAAATTCCCTTAGCTGTCACCCCCTATCCTTTTACCTTCCTCTGTCCCTATCCCTAAGCAACCACTAATCTACTTTAGATTTTGTCTCTAAAGATATGCCTATTCTGGACTTTTCATAGAAATTGAATTATATAATATACGGTCTTTTCCTAAATATGAAAGCCAAGACCATGAAAGTACTAGAAGAAAATGTAGGGAAACATCTTAAAGATCTTGTGATAGGTGGTGGTTTCTTGGACCTTACACCCAAAGCACGTGCAACAAAAGAAAAAAACAGATAAATGGGATCTCCTCAAAATTAAATACTTCTGCACCTCAAAGGACTTCATGAAGAGGGTAAAAAGGCAGCCTACTCAATGGGAGGAAATTTTTGAAAATCATATATCTGATAAGAATTTAATATCCATGCTATATAAAGAGATGCTACAGCTCAACAATGAAAAGACAAATGACTCAATTAAAAAATGGGCAAAAGTCTTGCATAGACATTTGTCCAAAGATATACAAATGGCAAAAATCACATGAAAAAATATTCAACCTCACTGGCAACTAGAGAAATGCAAATCAAAGCTACAATGAGATATCATTTCATGCCTATTAGAATGGCCACTGAAGCAGGTTAGATAGGGAATCAATAGACAGATCTGGAACCTGCCAGAAAAACTGCAGCCATTAACATATGTCCTCTGGTACCCCCGAGAAGACTGCTGGAAGACCCTGCAAGATTCTCCCATTTGGAATAAGATTTCCTCTGAAAGCAGGAGAAGCCCCGAATATTCTCCAGGGACCTTGTCATGGGGCTCTCCTGGGGGATTGATGGGTTGGATAATCAATCAAAACAGCAAACAGCTGGAACTCCTCCCTGCCATTAGCAAAGGGGCGGAATAATTAATGTTTAAAAGGCAAGGGGGATAGTGAACAGGCCCTGTCCCTGTGCCTGTTCCTGCACTGTTCCTGCCTTCTGTGCCCTGCTCTCGCCATTCCCCCCCAACCCCACCCCATGATGAGCACACAAGTAAAATCTGGGCATTTATAATCTGTAATGGAGAATTGCAGTCTGTAAATCAGCCCTCTTTATCACTCTTCAGCCCCTTCCTCTCTACCTGGGACCCATGATCTGTTATTTTCTGCCATTTCTCTTCCCTCCTATCTTAATGAATTACTGGCCTAATTAACCCAGCTTGTTCTCGAAATTCATTTCTTGTACCTTATCCAAGAACCTAGAAAAAATCCAGCTACACCACTGTTAAAAAAAACAGAAAACAAGTGTTGGAGAGGATGTGGAGATAGGAACGCTTATTCACTGTTGGTGGGAATGTAGAATGGTACAGCCACTGTGGAAGACTGTTTGGCAGTTCCTAAGGAAGTCAAATATAGATTTCCCACATGACCTGGCAGTACCACTTACTGGGTATATACCCAGAAGAACTGAGAGCAGTGAACTGATAGCAGTGACACAAACAGACATCTGCACACCAGTGTTCATAGCAGCATTATTCGTGATTGCCAAAAGATGGAAACAACCCAGGGGTCCAACTGACAAATGGATAAACTGTGGTGTATACACATGATGGAATATTATGCAGCTGTAAGAATAAATGAAGTCATGAAGCATATGACAACATGGATGAACCTGAAGGACATTATGTTGAGTGGAACAAGCCAGACACTAAAGGACAAATACTGTATGATTGTTCTATTGTGAACTAAATATGCTAAACATATTGTGTAATCTCATGGAGTTAACTTGAATATAGGTCACCAGAAAATGGAATGAGGTTAGAGAATGGAAAGCTGATGGTTAATGTGGTGACTCAGCCTCCCTTCCCCTCCCAAGTCTTCAGCACTTAGCTGCCTGTGTGACCTCGGCATAAGTTAAAGGTTAACAACCCTCCCCAGAGGAGAGAGAATGTATAGATAGTATCCTAAACTATAATCTTCCCAAGCAGTAAATATCCTGGTAAATGTCCTTCCTATAAGGGTAGTGAAAACATCACCACACCCCATGTGTATGCTTCATGACCCGATCTGAAACCCCTTATATATCATCCCTCATTTTCTCATCTCTTTGCAGAGCCCTATCTTCATTCTCTGAACCTCCGTCCTCAAAAGAGTCTCTCCTGTGCATAAGTCCCAATAAAGCTTATGCTTGACTAAATGTCAGGTGTGTTCCTTGGACTTGTGGCCCCACCAACTCGTGCCCTTAAGGAGTTGGGTTGTAACAGTTAACTTGTGTAAGATTAATAAAAAACATTGTGTTAATCTTTGAAAATGAATAGAAAAGGTGAAAGCACAACATGTTTGCAAGTAGCAATGCTATTATATTGGTATGACAGTGGTTGAAAGGGAAAGTCCAAGGTCATATATATTGCTAAAAGGAAAGCTAAAAAATGTAACATATGACTGTATAGCATAGTAAAATCTCATGTGAAATGTGAATATGTTTAATATGGCATATATAAAATTGTTTTTCTTTGAAACTTAACATATGTATGTTAATGTTACAAGATGTTAATATCAGACACAAAAACACATTATGCTAAGTGAAAGAAACCAGACACAAAGTACTACATAGTGTATGATACCATTCATATAAAATGTAAATATAAATCAATTCATAAAGATAAAATTAGGCTAGTGGTTATGTAGGGCTGGGGAAGGATAGAGGGATTGAGTGGTGACTGCTAAGGGGTATGGAGTTTTTCTTTTTGAATTACTGAAATTGTTCTAAAAGTTTTTGTGGTGATAAATGCACAACATTGTGATTATCCTAAAAGCCATTGATTATACAAAAAAAAATGTGGTCTTTTGTGACTGGTTTCTTTCACTTAGCATAACGTTTTCAAGGTTCATCAATATTTCATCTTTTTATTGCCAAATAATATTCCATTGTATGGATGTACCACATTTTGTTTATCCATTCATCAGTTGGTGGACATCAGTTGGTTTTACCTTTTGACTATTGTGAATAGTGCTTCTATGAAGATGGGTGTACGAGTTTTTGTGTGAACATATGTTTTAATTTCTCTTTGATAGATGCCTACAATTGGGAATTTCTGTGACATATGGTAACTATGTTTAACTGTTTGAGGAAGTGCGGAACTGTTATCCAGAGTGGTGGCACCATATTACATGCCTACCAGCAGTGTGTGAGGGTTCCAATTTCTCACCAGCACTTTTTACTGGCTCTCTTTTTTATTATAGCCATTCTTGTGAGTGTGAAGTCATATCTCATTGTGGTTATGACTTCCTGAGAATGAGTCTGTGACTGTTCAGATTGAATGATTCCTAACGAAGAAACTTCTAAATTGTATATATGCTGAAATACATCATATAGTCTCTTACAGACCAGATTCTGCAGGGTTAGATTTTTAAAAGCTTCAAGGTAAATGCGTATCTTGGTACTCTCTAGTATGTGGCAAGACATGGAGGGGGAGGGGGCTCAAGAATAAAAGCTAGGTCTGGGTCCTTTTGAACTTGGTCCCCAGGAGCTTTGGACAAAATGCTATGCATAAAATGGGAAAATGAATGAAGAGGCATGAGTAACCTGAAGCCATAACTCATAAAATGATTTAGAGACATTAGCTGCAATGTTCCTGCAGGAAATTTTGATCTAGTCAGGTAGCCAAGACATAAATACATGAGTAGATACATGATGAAATAAGATAATAAAATCTGCAGAGTCATGACATGATAAATTTTCAAATGACAAGAAGTACAATAAATGCTATGAGCTCAGAAGAGAGAAACCCCTTTGGCTGGAATGAGACAGGAAAACAGAATGCAAGTCAAGTATTCTTCCATAAAGAGAACTGAAAACATTAAACCATAAAGGAGGATATGATTCTGGTAGGTGGAGAGGAGTGGAAGAAACACATTTAAAAGGATTTTCTTTAACACCGGTTCCAAAAAGAGAGCTTCTACTGTGGCAGAGTTTGTGGAGAATTAAAAGAGAACTAATATACAGAAAATTACAAAATATTGCTAAAAGAAATCAAAGACCATTCAAATAAATGGAAGGATATTCCATTCTCATGGATTGGAAGACAAAATATTGTTAATATGTCATTCCTACATAAAGCAATGTATAGATTCAATGCAATCCCAATCAAAATTCCTACTTATTTGCAGAAATGGAAAAGCCAGTTTTCAAGTTTATTTGGAAGGGTAAGGGGCCCCATATAGCTAAAGCCATCTTGAAAAAGAAGAATGAAGTTGGAGGATTCCACTTCCCAATCTTAAAAAAAAATTATGAAGCCACAATAATCAAAACAGCATGATACTGGCACAAGGACAGACATATAGACCAATGGAATTGAACTGAGAGCTCAGAAATCAACCCTCACATTTATGGCCAAATGATTTTTGACAAGGGGTCAAAGACCACTCAATTGAGAAAGAATAGCCTCTTCAACAAATGGTGCTGGGAAAACTGGATCTCTATTTGCCAAAAAAAAAAAAGGTGGACCCTTGCTTTGCACTGAAGGAAACCCCACAGGGGTCCCTCTGGGTTCTTACCCAGAACAGATGAATTGGAGTCCATACCAGGATGGTCATGAGAGAAAGCAGGTTTATTAATGCTAGTGGAAGGAAAGGAGTGGGGGTGTCTCAAATCTGCCTTCCCCAAACTAGGACAGCAGAAGTTTTTATGGATTCAAATAGGGAAGGGTAGAGTTGTTGCCATCACAATGGCCCAGGAGTGAGCCTAGTTCTGAAATAGCCATAAACAAAGGTAAGTTCAGTCTAGAATTACCATCACAATAGTAAGTATTCACAAGGGTGAGCCTAGTGAGTTTAGAATAACCATCACAAGAGTGAGTATACACAATGGTGAGGCTAAGTCTAGAGTAATCATATAAACAGGGATGAGACCTGTTTAGAATGACTATCACATTAGAAGGTCTAGGCTAAACCAGTCAGTTTCAGCAATTTCAGATATTAACCTTTTGCTATTTTATAATATAAAGGCATCTATATAAGGATTTTGTGATCCTTATACAAAATTAGGGGGTACAGTTTCAGGCTTCATTTTCAAAAACAAACTGGGCACTTTTATTTATCAACTAAGCAACTAAAACTATTCTAATGTTAGGTTATGGAAGACAGGACTTCCTCAATCAAGACCCTGGTGTTCACAGAAACCAAGGTAGGGCTGGATTTAAATTGCTGTGGTCCAACCCCTTATACAAAAACCAACTTAAAATGGGTCAAAGACTAAATATAAGAGCCAGAACTATCAACCTCCTAGAATAAAACATAGGGAAGTATCTTCAGGCCCTTGTGTTAGGCAATGGTTTCTTATGACTTTACACCAAAGCAACAAAAGAAAAAAAAAAAGATAAATGGGACCTCATCAAAATTTAAAACTTTTGTGCTTTAAAGGACTTTATCATGAAAGTAAAATGACATCCTACACAATGGGAGAAAATATGTGGAAACCACATACAGATAAAAGTTTAATATCCAGAATATATAGAGAAATTCTTCAATTTAACAACAAAAAGACAAACAAGCCATTTCAAAAATAGGCAAAAGACTTTAATAGACATTTCTCCAAAGAATATAAACAAATAACCAGAAAGCACATGAAAAGATGTGCCATCAGGAAAATGCAAATCAAGGCCTCAATAAGATACCCATTAGAATGGCTATTATTTAAAAAACAGAAAATAACAAATGTTGGAGAGGACGTGGAGAAATAGGAACACTCATTCATTGCTGGTGGCATTGTAAAATGGTGCAGACTCTGTGGAAGACAGTTTGGTGGTTCCTCAGAAAGCTAAGTATAAAACTACCATAGCACTCAGCAATCCCACTACTAGGTAGATACCCAAAAGAACTGAAAGCAAGGATTCAAACAGATACTTGCATACCAATATTCATAGCGGCATTATTCACAATTGCCAAAAGATAGAAGCAACCCAAATGTCCATCAACCAAAGAACAGATAAATAAAAATGTGGTATATAAGACAATGGAATGTCATTCAGTTGTAAAAAGAATGAAATCCTGTTACATGAAATAAGCCACTTGAGTAAAATAAGCCAGACACAAAAGGACAAATATTGTATGATCTCACTGATTTGAAATAATCAAAGTAAACTCATAGAGTCAGAATCTAGAATAAAGATTACCAGGGAATGGGGTGTGGATAGGCAATGGGAAGTTAAGGCTTAAAATGTACAGGGTTCCTATTTGGAATGATGGAAATCTTTTGGTAATGGATGGTGGTGATGGAAGCACAACATTGTGAAGGTAATGAACAGCACTGAAATATATATCTGAAAGTGATTAAAAGGGGAAATATTCGATTGTACATATGATGACAGAATACATTTTTAAAATAATCCATGGAACTGCACTACATAAAAAGTAAACCCTAAATTAAACTTTGGACTTTAATTAATAGTACAATTATAAAAATGTTCTATCATCAATGTTTATTTCACAACCTATGTCAGCTATCATGCTGGGCATTGGGTAAGTGCCTTCACGAAGTTCACAGTCTGATGGGGAACTTAACAGTGATCACATTCCATGTTATATTATAAGGATCTATTTCCCCTGTTTATTAGAAATTCCTTGGGAACAGGAACGGCAGTTAATTGGTCTTTATATCTGCATTGCCACTCACCACCACAGTTAAGCTGCTTTACCAGAAAACCAAAACCTTCCCAGAAACCCACCCCAGAATCCATTTCCATCTCATTGGCCATAACTATTATAGGCATACATAGCACCAGTGAAGTCTGGAATACAAGTCCTTCACTCTTTCAGCCTCAATAGGGGAAAGCAGTCAGACACAAGGGAGTTGGGAATGGTTCTTGGTCACCCAACCAGAAGTGTGAATCCCATTACTAAAATGGAAAATAGCCAAGGACTACCCACTGACAGTTCTTAAGGAAAGTATGCTGGTTTGAGTCTTTTGTGGACCCCAGAAAACCCTGTTCTTAAAGTGAACCTATTCCTGTTCCTGTAAACCCATTTTTGATGGGTCCTTTTGATTAGATTCAGTTAAGGGCCTTTTTTTTTTTTTTTTTAACTTTATTTTGTACATTTAATAATTGAAAATATAAACAATTAAAAACTAAAAAGTAAACACAGATGAATAAATATATACATTTCTCAATTAAATGTAATGGATACATATAATTTTTTTTTAATTAAACAATATGTTACACAATATATTTGGTTCATAGTAATGCATTCATACAGTATTTGTCCTTTTGTGTCTGGCTTGGTTCGCTGAACCTCCAGGTTCATCCATGTTGTCATATACTTTATGACTTCATTTCTTCTTATAGCTGCATAATATTCCATCGTGTGAATAGACCACAGTTTGTTTATCCATTTGTCAGTTGATGGACACATGGACTGTTTCCAACTTTTGGCAATGGTGAATAATGTTGCTATGAACATCGGTGTGCAGATGTCTGTTCGTGTCACTGCTCTCACTTCTTCTGGGTATATACCCAGTAGTGGTATTGCAGGGTCACGTGGCAAGTCTATATTCAACTTGTTTAGAAACTGCCAAACAGTCCTCCATAATGGTTGTACCATTCTGCATTCCTACCAACAGTGAAGAAGTGTTCCTATCTCTCCACATCCTCTCCAACACTTGTAGTTCTCTGTCTTTTTAATAATAAGAACTTTTTTTTTTAAGGGCCTTTTTTTTTTAAAGATTTCTTTCTTTCCCTGCCCCCACCCCCCACCCCCCATTGTCTGCTCTCTGTGTCCATTTTGTTGTGTGTTCTTCTGTGTCTAGCTTGTCTTCTCTTTAGGCAGGACTGGGAACTGATTCTGGGACCTTCTGGAGTGGGAGAGAGGTG
>JAQZBX010019424.1:8601-33891 GCA_029593785.1 Cabassous unicinctus
GCAGGAGAACATTTTCCCTGCTGGGGAACCTGGAGATAAAAAAAGAACATGAATTGTAACAAATGTTTCACAATAATGCAAGGTGTTGGTGGTGGGGTGATCTATGGGAGCCCTGTATGATGACACCCATATTTGTTTTATAAGGTCACAACTTTCACTATATACTTATTGTTTGTATATGTTCATGTATGAATAATATACTCCAATAAAAATTTTTTAATGAAAAAAAAAAAAAAAGAACATGGAGCTAGAAATCAGGAAACCTCAATCCAGCCTGTCATGAAGTCCTGTTCAAACTCAGGCCAGTCTCTGTCCTGTCCTGGGCCTCAGTTTACCATTTTTAAAATGTGGGAATTGGATGCAATGGTTTCTGAGGCCATCAAGCTCCAGATGCCTAGTTTGTTGCTGAAGAAGGTTGGATGCCTGTCCAAGTCAGAGAGCGTGCGGCAACTGAAGGGATGATGCCAAACGGGAGAAGGCTGGGCCCCGCCCTGGGCTCCCAGTGCAGAAGCATTAGCCCTCGGGCTAATGTATTTCATGGGAGATCATGTCCTTGAGAAAAGGACTGGAATACGCAGTGGAGGAGAGAAGTCTTGGTAAGGAGGGGGCAGGACCCAATTCGATCCAGCTGAAATATTTAGAGGTGCCAGACACGGTTCTAGTGGAATATTATTCTACAAATATCTGAAGGGCTGCCATGGGGGCAGAGGGAAGGGACTTCCTTTGAGTGACCCAGATGGTAGAACTAGGGCAGTGAGAAAGCGGGTGGAAGCTCTAAGGAGACAACCTTTGGTTCAATATAGTGATCAATGTGATTCCTCTATGTGTGTGTCTTAATTCTGCTATTGCCTTTTTCATTTCCTTGCAGTCCTTTATCTCATCCTCTCCCCATCCTATTTCTTTTTCATACCACCTTCTATTTCCGATTTATCCCTGCCTATTCCCCAAGTAGAAAATATTTTCTTTTTTTAATAAGTAAATAGTATTTTTATTGAGAAAAAGTACTACATGGGCATGATGGAAACTTCAAATTGTACAAAAAGTGTACAGTGAAAAGTAGGTATCTCCCTGCCCAGAGTCCCCAGGTTCACAGTCATCTGTTTCCCTCTCCAGAAACGCTGTTGCCAATTTTTATGCTTTCTTTCAGAAATACACTGTGCATGCAAGTATGTCTGTGTACCTATGTATTTATGTATCTAGCTCCATTATTTCAACCCAAATAAGAGCCTGCTATGTTACTTAATCCTTGCTTCCCCCTCACCCCCAACCTACCTATATAGTTTGGAGACTATTCCTAAAAAACTAGTTTCCTATCAGGCAGTGTCCAACAATGGACTGAGTTAGCGAATACCCCCATACTGGTGATGTGGACGTTGGGTGGCCACGTGGGGAAATGAAAGGGAGAGTCAGGGGTGGTGAGTGGAGTCAGGCCTTTGAAGGCTCTTTCTATCCCACGAGTTTCTTGGATACAAAGAGAACAGCTTTTTATCCCTTCCTATGCTTTCTCTGTGTCCCCCCAAACCTGGGCCAGGGTCACTAGTGCCTAAAGCTGCCCAATCCTGGCTTCCAGCTCTTCTGTAATTGACAAGAGCCCCCAGAGGTATCTCCTCTCTGTGCCAGCCACATGCCACTAAACTCTAAATTAAGAGGCCCAGCTGAGATTTCTGTCTTATTCCCCCCATACCCCTGGGGCCAATCCTTTCTCATTTCAGGAGAGGAATGGAACTAGAAGTTTAGATTTGGGAAGGGGGGGTAGAGGGGCCTCCCCACCAAAGCTGGTGCTTCTATGCTCCAGAGAGATGTGCGTGTCCTACCATGCGGCTTAAGACTTCTCCAAAACGCCGTCCCCCCAAATCCAATAAAATTGCAAATTTCACTGTATTTCACAATATCCTAAATAAACATGAACAGCATGCGTTTCTCTTCCTTGCATCAAATATTAATCTGCCCGTGGCCAGCGCCCGCTCTCCCGCGTGTGTGCGCACGCTGGGTAAACACCGGGGAGATTGCGATGCCAGACCTTCCCTTCTCTTCTTCAAGTTGAGAGCATGACAAATTTTTCTCCTAATTACACCTGCCACTGTTTGCCTTCTAATACTGTAAATCCTCCATCACATAGTTTTTCAGATTCAGGATTAGGTTCTCTTCCTGTCGTACAAATGATTGGAGGGGGCAGGGATTGGGGAGTAGGTGGGGGCTGGCGTGGGCTGTGTGGCGTTGCTTTTCACGATTTCTCCACGGGGGTCCCTGAGCTGGGCACGCAGGGCTCCCAGGCCCTGCCACTCCTGTGGAGTGGGGCAGGGATTTCGGGAGGGGAGAGAATGGAGAAAAGACACCTGTTCAGGTGTGCAGAGCCTGCTCACCCCAACTTCTTCACCCCCAGGTGCCCAGAAATCCTGAAAATAATCAACTTCCTGTGAATGAAGAGAGAGGATGAATGAGAAGTGTCCAGTACAGTGCTCAGCACATAGTAGGTGGACAATAAACCACAGCTCCTTTCCCCTTTGAACTGTATCATCTCTCCCCCGGACCAGGAAAACTGCTTCCTCCCCTGCCTCCCATCTGGCCTCACCCCTCTCCAATCAACCCCTTGTCCCCAGCTGCCGGAGCGCTTGTTCCGAAGCCCAGAGCTCTCCAGCCATGGCAGGCCTGCCTTGAAACCCCCGATGACTCTCCACCATGTTGGAATAATGTCCAGTCCCAGCACCGGAGGCCTTCTGCTGCCTGGCCCTCCTTGATTCTCTGGCCTCATGTCCAGCTTTCCCCCCATTCCCTGTCTGTCCACTCCAGACGGTGCCTCCCTGCTCAGCATCTCACCTGCTCCAAATGCTCCATGTGGTTGCCACCTCCATTCCCTTGCTCAGGCTGGTGCCTCTGCCTGGGACACCTGTTGAGACCTCAGCTTTCTTTCCAGGGCTTCCCCCTTGCTGACGCCACCTCCTTGAAGCCTCTCCTGATCCCCAGTCATGATAAGTCCTAACCTTCTTTGTGCTTCCATGGGACTTTGCATCCCTCACGTTTTGCACTCACACCTTTGCCTTGTCGATGGTGGAGGCCGGTCTGTGGGCACCTTTCATGGTCACCTCATTGTCTCGCTAGATTCCAAGCCTGTGGTCCTTCTTGACCCTGCAGAGAGGTGATGTTGGTGTGTGTGGTGGTGGTGGTGGGTTCCTGCTGCCTCTAAACTCATGACCAAGCCAACCACCTGCTCCAACTGTGGGTGAGAATGGGCTCCCGCAGGGCCAGCCCCTCCCTGCCTCAGGAGGCAGTGGCCCAGCCTGGCAGAGAGCATGGAACCTGCACCAGCACAAGAGGATCAATCCCTCAGGGCCACAGGGGAGGGAAGGGTGAGGGCTGAAGAGCCTCCCCTCTACCTCTTTCCCTGTGACCAGGCCCCACTCCCTAATTTCCCTTCCAGAGCCTGGACTGGTCCAACTGACTTCCCTCCCAGTTATCTGTGTGTCTGGAGCCCTGGGGGCTTTGCCATGGACAGGATCATTGACTGCTTTTACTTGAAGAGGGAGTATGGGCAATAGCTTTGTTCTTTTTCCCTTTGGTTCCTAGAGACCCTTCTGCCCTAGGGGCAGCCCCAGGCCATTGGCTAAAGAGGAATTCCTGACCCATCTGTGGATGGAGGCCTAAAGCTGGGCTTCCAAGGGTGGTCTGGGGTATGCCCCAGCTCCCCTGGTGAGGTCTCCACCCTTCCAAAGTTCCCCTGGAGTTGTTCTTGAAGTCTTCTCTCAGAGTCAGCTTGCTCAGCTTGAATAATAACTGTCCCTGGCCCTGTCCCCTCCCCACACATTTCACCTTCAGAGGGCTGGGAGAAATTTCCCTAATTAATTTACTCCTCTGCAGCCTGCCCTCCATGTCACTGGGTGATTAATTGTCACTGTGCCTTTAAATCCAGGGGCGGAGGGAAGGTGGGTTGAGTTGGCAGTGGTGGAGGCCTGAAGCGGAGATCCTGGGGAGGGGGCAGCCCGAGGGCTTTTCCCAGGGTTGGAGGACCCCCGCCACACCCCCATTCTTGCCCTTGCCCAGGGCCTGACTGAAAGGCCCCAGAGCCAGAGCACAAATGCCTCCATCAATAATCAATCGATTTGTCTCGAATACAGGCCTGTGGGAACTGGGACACTCTGGGACAGGAGGGGTGGCTCATGGCTATCCTAAAGGCTGCAGGCAGGGTAGCCATTAAGAGCATGGGCTTTGGAGTCAGGAAGAACAGAGTTCTAATCCTGACTCTGCCTCTTTCCAGCCATGTGATCATGGGCTTCCTGAACCTCAGTTTCTCACCTGTAAAATAGGGATTAGTAATAGGACTTACCTTCCAGGGTAGCTGGGAGGATGAAATGAGAGAACATGTGTGAAGCACTTCCTGAGGTGCTGGGTACACAGCAAGTGCTCAATCATGGTGGCAGCGATGGTGCTGCTGCTGCATCACAAGGGGCTGTAAGTCCAGGTGCAGAGAATGGCATTGCTGGCCCCAGGTGCAGTGAGGGGTAAAAAGAGATGACTCAGAACAGAATAGTTGCTCAATAAACGCCAGCCCTTCCTCCAGGCTTTCCCTTCCCCACATGTCCTAATTCTTTGGGACGTAGCTTTCTTCTCCTCAGGGCCGCCATATGTGTCCGTTCTGCTGAGCCTGGAAAGGGGGGCAGAATACAGGTCCCCCCCAGCCTCAGCTTCACCCCATCGCCCTCCCCTCATCACTAACGTTAGCTAACATTTTTCAAGTGTTTACTGAATTCTCTCAACAGCCACATTTGACAGTTGAGGAGACAACCGGGGCCTAAAGGAGGCAGACAGTGGGATAAACCTGGGAGGGCTTTGGCTGGAGCGGGAGAAACTGAGAACTTGAAAAGTGAGTGTGGCCAAAGAAGGGCGGGCCACTCAGAAGAGGGAAAGGACAGGCCCACAGACTCGCATTTCAGGTTTAGTCACTCTGCGGTGGGGTCTGAGTTGAGCGAGGCGGGGGCTCCCGGGGCAGCAGACGTGCGCAGGTGCGGCGTGCTTTGTCCTGCCTCGGGCAGCAGGTGTCTGGCACGCAAACCAGCGCTCAGGGGGACCTGCGAGAGCTTGGAGTGCAGCCCCCACCTTTAGCCCTGAGAAAGTGGGGGTGGTGGGGAGCCGCAGGAACATACATGCCCAAGGTCACACGGAGGTCCCTGGTAACGGAACCCAGCCCCCTAGACCAGGGAATTTCAGAACCCGGTTCCCAGGGGGACTGCAGTGCCGGGCGGAAAGGAGTGCGGGTGGTAGGATCCGCCTCGGGGAACAAGCGGGGAACACGCGCCTCCAGAAGCACAGCATGCCAAAAATTTGCTCTCAAGCACAGGTTGTGGACCCAGACACATCTCACTTTTTATTATTTATTTTTTCCCTCTTCTGAGCTTCGTAGCCCTGGGCAAGTTAATTCACCTCGCTGGGCATCAGTCTCCTGAGCGGGAAGTGCTCAGCTCACAGAAAGGACAAGGCAAATACCGGTTTCTTTCTCTTCCCCTCCACAACTTGCACCTTCCTGGATAGCTTCACCCTCATTGTATTTCTCGGTTGATTGATTGATTGATTCACTGATTCATCCATTCATTTCATCCAACGGAGAGCTGACTAGCTGCCAGGAACTCTTCTAAACAAAAGCAGTGAACAAACAGACAAAAATCCCTGCCCTTGTAGAGCTGACAGTCTAGTGGGGGCAAGACAGGCAGTAGACAAGACAAATAAGAGAACTGCATCGTCTGGCAAGTGGTGATAAGTGCAACAGAGAAAACTTAAGTAGGGAAGGGGGCATAAGGGGTGTTGTGGGAGTGGGTTCGGTTTAAGCAGGGCAGTCAAGGAGGGCCCCCTGAGAAGGAGCATCTGGTGGAGGTGAGCCCTGTGGATTTCTGGGGGAAGAGGGTTCTGGGCAGAGGGAACAGCTAGTGCAAAAGCCCTGAGGCAGGATTGGGCCTGGCACACCCAAGGAAAGGCAGGGAGGCTAGTGAGGTCCGCGGAAGGAGAGAAGGAGAGCGTGGTGGGAGGTGAGATCAGAGAGGGAAGGGCGAGGGAGTCAGGACAGGCCTTGTGGGTCGTTGAAGAGGGAGCCACAGCAGGGTTTGAGCAGGGGAGGGACATGATCTGACTTAGGTTTAAAAGGGTCCCTCTGCTCTTGGCTTGAGAGCAAATTGTAAGGGGGCAAGAGCAGGAGGCCCGTTTGAGTCTACTGGAGCAGTCCAGGTAAGAAGTGATGGCAGCACAGGTCGGCATTGGTAGAGAGAAGTGGTTGGAGATTGAATGGATTTTGAAGGTAGTACTGTCCAGACTTGCCAATGGCTTGGCTGTGGGGTGTATGAGAGAGAAGGGAGTCAAGGGTGATGAGGCCAGAAGGGGGCTGAGGTGTGTGTGTGGCTTCTGATTGTGTTGAGGGTGAATTGGTGATTTTCACCCTCAACTCAGGTCAGTGCCCCCTATAGCCTGCATCCTCCAATCACCTTCTCTCTTCTGCCCCACTGAGGTCCATGGCAGGCATTTCTTCTGGAGTGTGGACCTTGCCTGATACGCGTGCATGCACACACACACACACACACCCTGGTTGCCTCTCAGAGCTTTAAGATCCTGTTTTGTGGAACTGGACTCAGGTCTTCCTCCTCCTGCTGAAGAAGAATTAAGAAACTTCAGGTCAAGCAGCTGGAGCCCTTCCTGCAGTCTGAGCCTTGGTGTGCTCATCTGAGAAGTGGGGGCAAAGAGTATGGGAGAACCCTGGCTGGGCTGAGGGCTGTAGGCAGAAGCCAGGATGATTGTTGTTGCAATGAGGCCAGGAGAGGGAGTGGAGGATCAAGAGGGTGTCTAGGTACTTGGGAGGGGGGAGGAGGGAGGGAGCACAGAGGGAATGGAGTGGGCCTGGGTGGGGGCACTGGGAGGTAGATCCAGGGGTAGGAGAGGTGCTTGGTAGGTGCTGGGCAAGGCAGGTGTTCAGGGATATGGGCTGGGGGCTGCAGCGTAGGTACTGAGTGCTTGATGAGCACTCAAGGCCCTATCACCTCTTGCACCTCATCTCCCTGTCCCTTCCCCTTCCCTCACCCCACACTGCCCCCAGGCTGGGCCTCTTGTGCACCAGCCACTCTCCCACCTCAGGGCCTTTGCATTCTGTTCCCTCTGCCTGGAATCCTTCTGCCCCAGAAGCTCCCTCACCTCCTTCAAATCTCTGCTCAAAGGTCACCTTCTCAGCGGGGCCCTCCCTGACCACCCTGTTTAGTACTGCAGCCCCACCCCTAGCACTCCGTCTTCCCTTCTCCTGCTTAGTTTCTTTCTATAGCACTTCTCTTTAGTGTCTGCCTCCTCCCATTCGAATCTAAGCTCCATGAGGGCAGGAATCTCTGTCTCTTTGGTCACAACTGTATCCTCAGTACCTAGCCTCGTGCCTGACTCACAGTCAATGCTCAAAAAATAAGCATCTATTGAATGAAGGAATGAATGGCAGGGTTGTGGCATATGCAGGCCATTGTGGGTCCCTGGGTACTATGGATGGAGGAGATATTGAGAAAACGGGCTCTGGGAAGATGAGCAGAGATGTGAAGAGGGGGCTCAGCTGCTCTCTATCCACACCCCAGGGGTTCCTTCCTGCCCTGGGCATAGCCCCTCTGCCTTCCCTCGCTCTAGAGGAGACTGGGAGGGGTGGGCTTTGGGAGAGCAGGTTAAGGCTCCCTGTTACAGTTGGGCAGTTTGATGTAATTATGAATTCCAAAAATATAATTGGATCATGCTTATAAACTGATCTGTTAATCTGGCCATGATTAAGTTATGATTAGGGCGTTGACTGGGCCATGTCAGTAGGGCGTTGAGCCCCACCCCTTGGTGGGTGGGGAATCGAATATAAAAGGCAAGGCAAAGAACAGAGTTGAAGCAGTCTTTTGAGAAGCAGTTTTGATGTTGGAAAGAAGGCCCCAGGAGAAGAGAAGCAAGCCGTTCGCCTGATTGTCTACAGCTGACCTTGTGGAGGAAACAGGAGCTCCTACTATATGCCATAGATTGCACTTAGCAATCAAAACTGTGGTCCCAGCAGCCTTACTCACAAAGGATCTGAGGGAGGTTGGGAGCTGAGAGCCCCTACCCAGACCCTGACTGCCCCCCACTGGGAGTCAAGGTCCTGAAATGGGTGGCCACAGCCCCTTTCCAGTGGGCCAGTGCCCACTTTTGGGGTTCTAGGTTTGTGGTTGAGTGATACAATGGGCATCTGTGTTTCCAAGTGCCAGGTCTGGCCCTGGGACCCCTGCTCAGCACTGCTAGGATTAGACCTAATGAATTGGAAGGAGTTAACAAGGCTTCAGGGCCCAGCAGAAGCCCAGGAGGTCTGCTCAGCCCCCATCGTGGCTGCCTTTCTTTGCCATGGTGTAATCCACTTGGAAATCAAAGGTGGTACAAAGTATGAATTTAAATTTGACATTTACAGCTCCGGTGAGATGACGTATTCTGGAAAGGTCTCTTCTTAAGGGGGCTGGGGGTGGAGGGAGAGGAGGAGAGTAAAGCCATCTGCTCTCAGAGGAAGGCCCAGGCTGGCCCAGTCCTGGCCAACTTTCCAAACCCCATGTATTTTATTTCTTATATTTAAACCTATCATTGTTATTTCATTTTCCTATTAATTTGACTATTTTATTGGCTTCAATTTTGAAGAAGCTTTGGATCACAGAAAGGTTACAACTGGGGCAGGGGAGGATCATTGGTGTGGGGTGTCAGTGATGGGGGATACATGAGAGGAAGTTCCCTGGGCATACATATAAAGTATATAAATATGTTCAAGTGTTCACGGGGCATTGTCACAGTGGGTGGAGATTCACACAATAACCGAGAGAATATTGAATTCCCTTCCTGGGGAGCTCTGCCACATTCTCTAATGGAGCAGCCACAGTCCCCCAAGCACAAGGGCAATGACTGATGAATTAGGATGGTCCATTGATGGGCCTTTGATATTGACGACTGTGCTTGTGAGCCTTTGCTCTTGAAATTGAAACTTAGCCTAATGTTGTGGGGTACCTAAGAGTTGCCTTCTGAGAGCCTCTTTGTTGCTCGAATGTGGCCTCTCTCTAAGCCAAACTCAGCATATAAATCATTACCTTCCCTCCAGCGTGGGACATGACTCCCGGGGTTGAACCTCCCTGGCACTGAGGAATTACTACCAAGCACCAACTAGCAATGCAACTGGAAAAAGACCTAGAATAAAAGGAGAAAAAGGTGAAGACAAATGAGTTTATATGGCTAAGAGACTTCAAAGTGAGTTGGGAGGTCACCCCAGAGGTAACGCTTATGCACATCTCAGCAGGATCTCATAGGCTGCCAAAGTAGATACTACCCCAAATAGTGGGTCTCCTGAGGGCTCTGGAGACACCCAGGTCCTATGGTCAGGGCAGATAGCTCCAGAGTTTGGTGCCTTGCCAGTGGGCCCTACTTTGGGGTTTGTGCTCCTGAGAGTGACAGAGTTGGACTCAGTTATGGCTTCACTACACATGGCTCATCTGTCCCTTCTATTTGAACCTATACTTTGTGCTGGAGTTTGTAGGTATACATCTAAGAGACTTGAATCATTTGGCTGTCCATGTGCCAGGTGGGCTCTGAGCCTCAGTAGAGTCGCAACACCTACTC
Organism: Cabassous unicinctus; assembly: GCA_029593785.1. Lineage (NCBI taxonomy): Eukaryota > Metazoa > Chordata > Mammalia > Cingulata > Chlamyphoridae > Cabassous > Cabassous unicinctus. The sequence goes on from JAQZBX010019424.1 coordinate 18,211, forward strand.
TCCAGTTCATTGGACTCACCCAGGACAACTAACAAGGAGGTGAGGACTGACAACCACCATACCAAGGAAATGAGAGAGCCTACAACTGCAAACAAGAGAGTCCCATCCATCAGCTCTATGGGATCAAAGCCCCCTCTCAATTAGAGGTGAAGTGGACGTCACCATCCCAGAATCCCCAGGATTGGGGAATGAACTATGGACTGGAGTGGACTTACTGGTATTCTACTATAGACTTATTGTGATTCTAGCAATGGAAGAAATTACAACATTGATGTGGAGGCAGTGGCCACTGGAGGCTCTGGGGGCAGAGAGAGGGAAAAGCAGGTGTAATATGGGGGCTTTTTCGGGACTTGGGAATCATCCTGAATGACATTGCAATGACAGATATAGGCCATTATATATCTTCCCATAACCTGCAGAATTGTGTGGGAGACAGTATAAACTACAAAGTGAACTATGATCCATGCTCAGTGGCAATGCCCCAGGATGTGTTTATCAACTGCAATGAATGTGCCACACTAATGAAAGATATTGTTTATGTGGGACGGTGTGGTAGGTGTGGGGAGCGGGGCATATGGGAATCACTATATTTTTTGTGTAACATTTATGTAATCTAAGTATCCTTTAAAAAATAAAAAAAAAATTTTTTTTAATTAAAAAATAAAAATAAATTTAAAAAGTAAAAACAGAATGGGAAAAAAAACCCCACAAAACTTTAGTTAAAGGGGACCAAGACTGTGAGCAACAACATTCATCAAATCAAATTTAATGCAATTACTATCTGAAGGAGGATACAGTTAAAACAATAATTAAATATCCTTGAAATTATTTTTTTCTTGTGCAAAGTACAACAAAGACAGTGATACCCAAAAGTACAAGAAAACTTTACCTATGAATAAGAACCTATAAAGAAACAAGTGACAACAGAAATAAACTCTTCTTAACTTTGAAATCATTTTGACATTGTACTAAGTTTAAAATGATTAATTAGTGAAAAATAAAACTTTGGTTCAACTTTCAAAAAAAAATCTTCTGGAGGTGAGAAAATAATGTCTGATCCTAACCCAAGAGTAGGCCTTGGGGCTTCCTGAGCTCATGGACAAGGATCAGTAAACCCCCCAAGGGGTAAGTAGGGTGGGGTTATTCTCCCCATTACAGATGAGGGACTAAGGCTCAGAGAAATTAAGTAACTCATTACACAGGCAGTGAGGGGAGGCGGGCCTCAGCCTCAGATCTTTTGCTCTCTAATCCAGAGCTCTTTAACCAAGTTGCCTCGTTAGGTCCAATAACTGGTTTCATCAACCTGTAGCAGACATTTTAGAATGCAACCCCATAGCAGCATTATTCCCAGTAGCCATAAGGTGGAAACAACCCATAGCCATCCACAAAGGAATAGATAAACAAAACATGATAGATCCATACAATGGAATGTTATTCAGCCCTGAAAGGAATGAGGTGATGATGCATGCCACAGCATGGATGTACCTTGATGACATTAAACAAGGGGAAATAAGTCCGACACAGAAGGACAGATACTGTATGATTCCATTTAAATGAGGGATCTAGAACAGGCAAATTCAAAGACACAGAAAGTAGAATAGTGGTTACCAGGGGCTAGGGAGAGGGGAAAATGGGGAGTTATTGCTTAACGCATGCAGAGTTTGTTTAGAATGATGAACGTGTTCGGGAAATAGTGGTGTTGATTAATTATAAAACATTGTGAATATACTCAATGCCACTGAATTGTAAATTGTAAAATGGTAAATTTTGTTATGTGTATTTTACCATAATAAAAAGATTATTCAAAAAACAAAAAACAAAAAATAGCAACCCATCCATTGGTTGCTTTCCTCCAGCCCTTAATTTTATCATCCCTAAAATGGGAATAATAAAACCTACCTCCCGGACCTGCTGTAGGAGGTAATAATGAATGAAAAACATCTAGCAAAATGCCTGGCACGTAGTAGGTGCTCCATAAATTACTTTCCTTTCACTCCTTGGTCAGAACCTCGCCTTTCTTGAGTTTCTGTCATGGTGGGAAATGAGAATTTCTGGTTTGGGGGGTAGTTGACCGCTTTTGAAGTGACAGTGACAGATGGGTACGGTGCCTCTCCCAGGCGCCCGGCCAGCCCCGTGGTCCGTGCCCGCCAGTCCCCGGACATGTCCTCCCTCCTCCTGGCCCACAATGAGGTGTCATTTGCTGCCTGTCCCTTCTCGTCATCGATTTCCAAGTCGTTAATTAACGGGGCTTGTCAGTTGGGAAGATGAATTCTGTCCTCGGCTCTCGGGGCCTTTTGTTTTGGGATTGTAAATGTTATAGATCTCCCATGATGGAAGGCCATGGGGTCAGGGGGCACCGGGCTGCCCAGTGGGGGTGGCAAGGGGGAGGAGGGAAGCCTGTGGGTCTGGCTGGGCCCTGGAGGCTTGGGACAGGCCCCTAGTGGCCCCTTGCTGGCTTGGCTCCCTGGGGATGGTGTAGGAGGGATGGGGACGTTTTTCTGACATCTGAAGCTTCTTCCTGGGAGAAGCTGCCCTGTGCTAAATGGTATAGATTCAGCCGTGCCCAGGACACAGGCCCTACTCAGTCAGATGGGGGAGAAAGCGTTATCCTCAGGGATTATCTAGTCTGATGGGGGACACACAGTGTTACCCTTGGGGAATAGCCAGTCTGATAAAGGAGACACAGCTCTGCTCTGGGAGAGCACTCAATCTGATGAGGGAGACACAATTCCTGTTCTGGAAGAACCTTCAATCAGATGGGGGAGACACAGCTCCACCTTGGGGATCCCCCAATCTGATGGAAAGACATAGACCTGCCCTGGGGGAGCTTAGGCCTTGAAAAAATAAAATAAATTGCAGGCAAAAAAAAGCCACTCATGGCTTGAACTGAGTTTGGATCCTGTTTTCTGTATCTGAGGGAAACCACTCACTGTGCAGGCAGACCCACCTCCAGGGGATCCAGGCCGTCCTCCTGCTGCCCAAGTGAGATCTCGGGGCCGGCAAACAGTTTCACCATCAGCAGAGCCGAATTCCCAAGGGGGCAAAACTGATGCCTAAGAACACGGGTTGACATAAAATTTAAAATTACACACCTGTTTGTTTTTTGATGCTCTGCACCCTGGGTTTTGTGTTAAGAGGTGATTAGAGGAAGAGCTTTAGACCACTGACCTACAGCTAGGGACCAGCCACCTACGTGGAGAAGACCGGTGGGGGAGAGGGGGCTCCCTTGTCTGGGTGGTGGGGGCTGCTGTGCCCCAGGGCTCTTGAGGACTGGCTGAGTTCAGACGAGAGCCCAGGACAGGCACCCAGCAGACCCGGATGGACCCACAGGATTGCTTCCATCTTGCTGTGTCTGTCACCTTGGGGACATAACATGAGGGGAGTAAAACAAAGGTGCCACCCCCTCTGACGCTGAGAAGCCGTGTGGGGTGGTAGGCCCCTGGGGTTTGAATCTGTCCCTGGTCACTTACCTTGGCCAAGAGGATCAACCTTTTTGTGTTTCACTTTCCTCATGTGAAAACTGGGCATAACAGTAGTACACATTTCTTAGGGTCGTTGTGATGGTTAAATGAACTGTTATGGTTAGAACAGGGCCTGGCTCTATAAATGCAGTCATTATTTTTATCTGACTTCGAGATTGCTACAAACGTGGACTTTAGAAAAGCCTGAAGAGAAGCTCATCGATACTTTATGGGACTAGGATGGTTGTCTCCATTGTCACTGCCCATTCATTCCTCTTTCTGCTCCCTGGGGCCCTGACATAGGGGGTACCCCTTGTCTTCTGCTGCTGGGGGTGGTCAGAGGAGGTACATCCCCAACCCAGGCCTCCCAGAAGCTCCCAGGCTGCCAGGATCCTGCTGGAGCAGACGGAAATGCAGCCTGGTTTGGGCAGCTGTGTGGGGTGGGGGTGGGAAATAGAAGCCCCTGCTCCCTCCAGGGCTTGTCAGGACCCCCAGACTCTGCTGTCAGCCTCAGGATGACTGTAAAGAAAGCCAGGAGAAGTCTGTGGTGGTGGTAGGGGGAAGTGGACTACCAAGGGCCTGTGCCCTCAGGCTGAGGTGGGGAGGGGGCTTTTTGCCTCAGTGACAGCTCCTGAGGTGAGCGGGACACATCAGCAGCAGCTGCCTACCCCCTCTGCCTTAGGGATGGGTCCAGGGCCGCAGGCCCACATCTTCCTTCAGAATCAGGGCGTAGGAAGGGGGCAACATAACATAACTTGAGGGCAGGGCAGTTGCTTGTGGGGCCAGATCAGTGAGTGGCCATCCGTGAGGTAGACCCCCGGAAGGGAGGGCCTCCTGGCCCAGGCCCCATTTTTCAGATACGGAAACTGATGTCCAGAAAGGGCCCGACACTTACCCCAGGGAACACAGGGAGTTACTGGCAGAGCTACGATTAGAATCCAGAGCTCTGGACTCTAACCCAGTGCCCTTTCCTCATCAGGACCTGGTGGAACGAGGCACAAACCCAGGCCCAGGCTGGGAAACGAGTCTGAGAGCTCCAGCCCCAATCCCTTTGGACACTCCACAGCTTCCTTTCCGTGCATTCTGGGGTCTCCCTAGCTTTGAGTGAGTTAATGAATTAATGAGTGGAAGAGAAAGATGACTGATCCCTGGCTAGAGCACTCCCCATTTCAGTTATTTCCCAAGAGCCCCAATTGAGCAGATAGAAAACTCAAAGTCAAAGGCGAGTGGCTGTGGAATGAGGCTCTATGGAGCAGGTGCTTCCTGGCTCCCTGCCTCCCCTCAGGGACCTTGGGGCCCAGGGAACCCAGGGTAGGGTGAGAAGGGAATCGAATCGGGAACCCCAGCCGAGGATGCCAGCCCTGGAGGCCTTGGGTGTGTGACTGGGATCTCTGCCCCAGGGTGAGGACGTTCCCTCTGCCAGGGCCGCAGGTACCTGCTTCCTTCCTGCAGAGGCGGCTCCCGAGGCTCCTGCTTCTCCCTCTGTAAATCATGAGCTAAGGGGTTGGAATCAGGGGGGAGGAGGCAGGCGGGGCGGTGCTTGGGGAAATTTACAGCTGTGATTTTCTCCTCCACATCCGGAGCTGAGGGGGCTGCAGTAACGGTTCCCTGTATGTATTATCCACGCCCCCAGCACTGGAGCAGGAGCAAGGCTAAGGCAGAGAGGATGGAGGGTAGACTTCAGCCAGAACTTTCCAGACTCTCGGCTGTTGGAGTACACAGAAATGGACGAGAGTGGAGGCTGCAGTGCGAAGAGGCTGGAGAATGGATGGATGCCCTGTGAGGTGCCGCTCACCCATTCAATGAATATTTAATGGACACCTGCTCTGTGCCAGGCTCTGTCAGTGCCAGGTGCTACTGAGCATGACAGATGTGGGCTGAGACGCACAATGGACTTTCATGGAAAGGCACCCTCAATGGGGACGCCGAGCCTGCCTGCTGATTGCTTATGGCCAGAGGGAACCTGAGAGGGGATCCCTACTGCCTTTTCTGGGTCTGGCCTGAGGCTGGGTAGTTGCCTTCCCAGCCCATGATGAACTCCAACTGGGGCTTAACTGCAGCTGCCTGCCCTGTGTGGCTTCTTGTGGTGACACCTTCATATAGCTGGGACTACCAGGTTTGCTGGTCTCTCTTCCCAGTCTTTTCCAACCAAGTTTCAGGGACCCCAGCTTTCTGTGGGGTAAAGCCTGGCCCGGGCTGACCTGGGCTCTGGGGATAACCCTCCCCTCTCCCTCCCACCCTCCCTTCCCAAATGCCCAGGGTTCCAGGACAGAGGCTCAGGAGACATTTCTTGGGCAGTGGAGGTGGGAAAGGCAGGGGAAGGGTCATCTCTGTGGCCTCCAAAGAAGAATTTAAGATGCCTGGCAAAGATCCCAGACCCAGAAGCAACCTGGTGAGGAAGAAGGTGCACCCTAGATATCAGGAGGCCTGATTGCTGGCATGGCCACCTGCCTGCTCTGTAGCCTTGGGCTTCGTTTCCTCATCTATGAGATGGGGATAAAAACACTTGCTGCACAACATGGTTGTAGCAATGAAATAGGAAAATGCTTTGTGGGTTGAAAAGTGTACATGTGCAGGTGACATAAGGGGACAAGATCAAGTAACAATAACAAACTTTATCAAGCACCTATTCTGAGCCAGGCATCGCCTTACTCAATCCTCACAGTAACCCAGTGAGGCGGACATTATTATTTTCACATCTTACAGGCAAGGGAGCCTTGGTTCAGAGAAGTTAAGCATCTGCCACAATCTCACGAGGACTGGCAGAGAGGGGATTGGGGCTCAGACATCTGCCTGCCAAGTCTTGGTTTCTAGTGGGGAATGAATGGACCCGTGATTGGGGTACAGCCTGGCCCCAACCCCACCCAGGGCCACACCAGCCTAAGAGTGTAAGAAATTCTTTTCAAAAGTAGTCTACTTAGTGTTTGACTAGGTAATACATGGTATGAAATTCAAAAGGTACAAAAGGATGAGAATGGAAAGTAAGTCTCCCTCCTACCCCTGCCCTCTGCCTCCCAGTTCCTCTTCCTGAAAGCAGCCATTAGTGCTTGTCTATTAAATGGCCTTCCAGAAGCAGCTTATCCATGGATACTGGGCACACACTATGTGTGTGTGTGTGTATTTAGATAGATTTTTTAGGGGGCGTTGGATAGGCATGTACTAGATGTACCTTATTTCTAGGAAGAACTTTCTGACAGTCAGAGCCCCCCCACAGCCGCTGCCTGATGTACGGGTGTGGCAGAAGGGGGCCCAGCGTTGGATGGGGTGGCCTGCGCTTCTAGCCCACATAACTCACTGCGTCCTCTCCGCCCCCACATTTTGAGAGGTAGAAAAGAGATGTGGAGAGGCGAAGGGACGTGATCGAGGTCCAACAGTGAGTTTGTAGAAGAGGCAGTGAAGACCAGATGGATGAAAATGACCCTGGGGCCAAGCCCCTGGGGAGATGCCCAGTGGCTGAGATGGGGGCAGGCTAGGGGAGGCCCAAGATGCCCAGGAGATCTTTCGCGCCTGGGGTCGAGCCAGGAGGGGTGGCAGCACTTGCATTCCCGCAAGCCTCGGGTTTGTTTGTAAAGTCTTGAGCAGGAATCTGCCCTCCTGATCTTGAAGCCTCGGGTTGCAGGGCTCGGAGCTGGCTCGGGGGCCGTTGCGTCTGACCCCCTAAACCTGGTGCCTCTGCCGATCACCAAGCCAGATAAGGGGCAGGTCGCCCTTTGACCTTAGAGCCTTGGGACCCTTGTCACAAGGAGGGGGTGATGGCGCTGCAATTAGAGGGTCCCAGTCTCAGCATGGGAAGCCTCCGAAAACACTTCTTGCCCACTATTTCCCAAGCTTTAGTCATTTGTGTTCTGCTTTCACAATGTTGGCCATTTCTGAGTTCCGATTGTATATTTTTTCACCTTCTCCCCCATCCTGTATTTGTAAACTTTAAGTAAAGAGCATACATCTTAGGTGTACAGCTCGGTAAATTTTAATGTGCATATTCACCCATATAATCATCTCCCATCACAATGTAGAACATTTCTCATACCCCCTCTCAGTCAGTATCGTTATCAAAGTAACGATAGATTAGTTTTGTCTGTTGTTTTTTTTTTAAAAGAAGTTGTAGGTTTACAGGGAAATCGTGTAGAAAATAGAATTCCCATATATTGCCCCTCACACATAGATTTCCCTTTTATTAACACTTTGCATTAGTGTGGTAATTTTATTAAAATTAGTGAAGCAATATTATAATAATTACACTTTTAACTATGATCCATAGTTTACACTAGAGTTCACTGTGTTGTACGGTTTTTTATACTAGTAACACATATATAACCTAAAATTTATATATAATTTATATATAACCTTTATACTAGTAGCATACATACAACCTAAAATTTCCCATTTTAATCACTTTGAAATATACAATTCAGTGGTGTCAATTACATTCACAGTGTTGTGCTGCCATGACCACTCTCCATTACCAAAACTTTTCCATCACTCCAAACAGATATTCTGTATCAATTAAGCATTAACTCCCCATTCTTACCCCAACCTCAACCCCTGGTAATCTGTATTCTAGTTTCTGACTCTATTAATTTGCATATTCTAATTATTTCACATAAATGAGATTGTAAAATATATGTCCTTTTGTGTCTGGCTTATTTCACTCAACATGATGTCTTCAAGGACTATCCAAGTTATACCATACATCAGAACTTCATTCCTTTTTACAGCTGTATAATATTCCATTGTATGTATATATCACATTTTATTTATTCATCTTTTGATGGACACTTGTGTTGCTTCCATCTTTTGCCAATGGTAAACAATGCCACTATGAATATTGAAATGCAAATATCTGTTGGAGTCTGTGCTTTCAATTCTTTTGGGTATATACCTAGAAGTGGGATTGCCAGGTCATATGGTAATTTGATACTTAACTCTGAGAAACCACCAAACTGTTTTCCACAGTGACTGCACCATTTTACAATGAACAAATGTTCCTATTTCTTCACATCCTCTCCAACACTTATTTTCCTTTTTTTTTTTTAATAGTAGCCATTCCAGTGGGTGTGAAATGGTATCTTGGGTGTGGTTTTGATTAGCATTTCCCTAATGGCTAATGATGTTGAGCATCTTTTCATGTGCTTATTGACCATTTGCATTTCTTCTTTGGAAAAATATCTGTTCAAGTCTTTTACCCATTTTTAAATTGGTTGTTGTTGAGTAGTAGCATTTCTTTATATATTCTGGATATTAAACCCATATTAGATATGTGGTTTCCAAATATCTTCTCTCATTCTGTAGGTTATCTTTTCACGTTCATGATGAAGTCTTTTGACACAAAAATGTTTTTGATCTTTGATTTTGATGAATTCCCTTTTATCTCTTTTTCCTTTTGTTGCTCATGCTTTGGTGTAAAGTCAAAGAAACCATTGCCTAACACAAAGTTCTGAAGATGTTTCCCTATGTTTTCTTCTAGGAGTTTTATAGTTGTGGTTCGTATATTTAGGTCGTTGATCCATTTTGAGTTAATTTTTGTACATGGTGTGCGCACCTTCATTCTTTTGCATATGTATATCCAGTTTTTCCAGCACCATTTAAATACACTATTCTTTTCCCATTTGAACACTTGGCACCTTTGTCAAAAATGAGTTGGCCAGGGAAGCAGATGTGGCTCAAGCGATTGGGCTCCCGTCTATCATATAGGAGGTCTAGGGTTTGATTCCTGGGGCCTCCTGGTGAAGGCACTCTGGCCCACGCAGGAGTACTGGCCTGCACGGAGAACTGGTGCAGTAAGATGATGCAACAAAAATAGACACAGAGGAGAGACAATAAGAGAGACAGCAGACCAGTGAGCTGAGGTGGCGCAAGAGATTGAGCGCCTCTCTCCCACTCCAGAAGGTCCCAGGATCGGTTCCCAGTGCTACCTAAAGAGAAGACAAGCAGACACAGAAGAACACACAGCGAATGGACACAGAGAGCAGACATGGGGGTGGGGTATGTAAATAAATAAATCTTTTTTAAAAAATGAATTGGCCAAAGATGTGAGGGTTTAATTCTGAACTCTTAATTTGATTCCATTGGTCTGTCTTTGTGCCAGTACCACAGTGTTTTGATGATGTAGCTTTACCATAAGTTTTGAAATCACATTTTCAAGATGCTTTTGGCTATTTGGGGCCCCTTACTCTTCCATATAAATTTGATCATTGACTTTTTTATTTCTGAAAAAAAAATGTTGAAATTCTGATTGGGATTGCATTGAATCTGTAAATCATTTTGGGTTGAATTTATATCTTAATGATATTTAGTCTTCTAATCCATGAACATGGAATAATGTCCTTCTATTTATCAAGATCTTCTTTGATTTCTTTCAGCAATGTTTTGCAGTTTTCTGTGTACAATTCCTTTACATCTATAGTCAAATTTTTCCTAAATATTTGATTCTTTTAGTTGCTATTATAAATGGATTTTTTTTCTTGATTTCTTCTTCCACATGTTCATTACCAGTGTATAGAAACACAACTGATCATTGTGTATTTATCTTATACCACACCACTTTGCTGACTTCGTTTATTAGCTCTAGAAGATTTGTTGTGGATTTTTAAGGGTTTTCTACATATAAGTTCATATCATCTGCATATAGGGAAAGGTTGACTTCATCCTCTCCAATTTGGATGCCTTTTATTTCTTTTTCTTGCCTAATTGTTCTGGTGAGTACTTCCAGTATAATGCTGAATAACAGTGGTTACAGTAGGCAGTCTTGTCTTGTTCCTGATCTTAGAGAGAAGCTTTTAGTCTTCCACCATTGAGTATGATGTTAGGGTTTTTCATAAGTGCCCTTTATCATGTTGAGGAAGTTTTCTTCTATTCCTAGTTTACTGAGTGTTTTTATCAAGAAGGGGTGCTAGATTTTGTCACATGCCTTTTTCTGTGTCAATTGAGATGATCATGTAATTTTTTCCCCTTCATTCTTCTGTAGTGATGTATTACATTAATTGATTTTTTTAGGTTGAACCATCTTTGCATACCTGGGGTAAATCTCAATTGACCATGGTGTATAATTCTTTTAATGTGCTCTTGGATTCAGTTTGCTAGTATTTTGTTGAGGATTTCTGCATCTATATTCATAAGGGATATTGGTCTGTAATTTGCTTTTCTTGAGGTATCTTTTTCTGGCTTTGGTATTAGGGTGGTGTTAGCCTCATAGAATGAGTTAGGAAGTATTCTCTGTACTTCAATTATTTGGAAGAATTTGATCAGGATTGGTGTTAATTCTTGGAATGCTTGGCAAAATTCACCAGTGAAGCCATCTGATCCTGGACTTTTCTTTGTCGGGCGCGGGGGCGGGGGGGGGTGTTGATTACTGATTCAATCTCTTTACTTATTATTGGACTATTCAGATTTTCATTTCTTCTTTTTTTTTTTTATTGTGGGTGAAAAACAAATTTTTCACAATACAAACCAATATTTGTAAAATGATATATAGATATATATGCATATACTTGCATTTGCTTACATAAATGTTATTATTTTTTTTCATATATATTTTTAAAGATGCTTAGATTACATAAATATTACTCATTTTTTCTTGACTCAGTGTAGGTAGTTTGTGTGTTTCTAAGGAATTTGTCCCTTTCGTCTAGGTTATCTAATCTATCAGCATACAATTGTTCATAGTATCCCCTTATAATCCTTTTTATTTCCATGGGGTCCATAATAATATTTCCCTTTCATTTCTGATTTTAATTATTTGCACACTTTCTTTTTTTTTTTTTCTTTGCTAATCTAGCTAAAGCTTTGTTGGTTTTATTTATGTTCAAAGAATCAACTTTTGGTTTCATCGATTCTCAATATTATTTTTTATTTTCTAATTATTTATTTCCAGTCTCACCTTTGTTATTTCCTTTCTTCTGCTTGCTTTGGGTTTAAGTTGCTCTTCTTTTTCTAGTTCCTTCAAGTGTGAGGTTAGGTCTCTGGTTTGGTATCTTCCTTCTTTTTTGGTGTAAGCATTTAAGCTGTATATTTCCTTCTCAGCACTGCCTCTGCTGTATTTCATAAGTTTTGGTATGTTGTGTTTTCCTTTTCATTCACCTCAAGATATTTCCTAATTTCTCTTGTGATTTCTTCTTTCACCCATTGGTTGTTTAAGAGTACATTGTTTAATTTCCACATATTTCTGAATTTTCCAGTTCTTCCTTTGTTATTGATTTCTAGCTTCATTCCATGTGGTCAGAGAAGATACATTGTATGATTTCAGTATTTTAAAAATTTATTTATTTAAATTTTTTAAAAAATGTATTGAGACTTGTTTTGTGACCCATCATATACTTTATCCTGGAGAATGACCCATGTGCATGAGAGAATGTGTATTCTCTTGTTGTTTGCTGAAGTGTTCTATATGTGTCTGTTAGGTCTGGTTGGTTTATGGTATCATTCAAGTCTTCTATCTCCCTACTGATCTTCTGTCTAGATGTTCAGTTTTGTCTGGTTTTGAACTTTCTGTAAATTGACTCATCCGGTAGGCCCTGTTCTGTGTCTTGCTTTCTTCACTCAAAATCATATCTATGGGAAGCAGATGTGGCTCAAGCGATTGGGCTCCTGTCTACCATATAGGAAGTTCGGGGTTCAATTCCCAGGGCCTCCTGGTGAAAGGTGAGATGGCCAAGCAGAGAGCTGGCCCGAGCAGAGAGCTGGGGGGGAGTAAATAAATAAATCTTTAAAAAAAATCTTATCTGTGACCTCCAGCTGTGCCTTTGGGTAAGGCAATAGTTTGCCATTTTTACATGCTGCATAGTATTCAAATGTATGAACATACCAAAATTTATTGATCCATTCTCCTGTTGATAGACATTTGCGTTGTTTCCAATTTGGGGCTATGAAAAGTAGTGCTGCTGTGAGCAGGGCTGTATATGTCTTCTGGTGGACACAGGAATGCATTCCAGAGGAGAAACTGCTTGGCTACAGGGTTTCTATGTAATAGTCTATGTAAATAGTACATAGACTATTTTTTAAACAGGCCCACTTTTTTTTTTTAAGATTTCTTTATTTATTCCCCCACCCCTCATTTTGTGCTTGCTGTCTGTTCTCTGTGTGTTCTTCTGCGTCTGCTTGTTTTCTCTTGAGGAGGCACCTGGAACCGATCCTGGGACCTTCTGGAGTGAAGAGAGGTGCTCAATCTCTTGTGCCACCTCAGCTCCCTAGTCAGCTGCATCTCTTATTGTCTCTCTTCTGTGTCTCTTTTTTGTTGCGTCATCTTGCTGCACCAGCTCTCCACGCAGGCAGCACTCTGCGTGGGCCAGCACCTTTGTGCGGGCCAGCTCACCACGTGGGCCAGCTTGCTTTTTCAGGAGGCCTTGGGAATCAAACCCTGGACCTCCCATATGGTAGACGGGAGCCCAATCGCTTGAGCCACATCCGCTTCCCTTAGGATTTATTTTATTTATTTATTCCGCCCCCCTCGCAGGCCCACTTTTAAGTAAACTGTTATTGTGTCCATTATAGAAAAGTGCACAACTTATGAGTGAATAGCTATATGAATTGTCACAAAGTAAACACATCTGTGTAACAAGCACCCAGAATGAAAACAAAACATTGCTAGAACCCCAGAAGTCCCCATGTGCCCCCTTCTGGTTTCGACCCCCTTCCACCTGTAACTGCTTTCCTGACTCCTAACGTGAGAGCAGTTTTTCATTCTTAAATACTCTTTGATATTTGCTTCTTGCACTCAACATTGCTTGTGAGAGTCATTCGTGTTACATGGAACAGTATTTTGTTCTTTCATTGCTGTGTAATATATCATTGTATGAATATATCACAATTAATGTATCCATTCCTCTGCTGAGTGGCTATTACAAATAGTGCTGCTCTGAAGAATCTGGTACATGTCTTTGGTGTACACATGTATGCATTTCTAGAAGTGGACTCGCTCACCTCAAATAACATAAACTTAATACATTCAATTTAAAATGAAACTTCATATTGCAGCAGTAATAGGGAAATTAGAATCATTTGCCATGAAAGAAGGTAACTGTTATAGGTAGAATTGTGTCTTCAATAGATATGTTGAAGTTTGAACCCCTGGTACCTGTGGCTGTGACATTATTTGGAAATAGTGTCTTCGCGGATGTAATCAAGATGAGGTCCTACTGGATTAAGATGGGCCCTAAATCCGATGACTGGTGTCCTTGTAACAAGAGGGAAATTTGGACACACATACAGACACAGAGGGAAGACGGCTATGCGAAGTCAGAGGTAGAGAGGTGAGCGATTTAGCTAAAGTAAGGAATGCCAAGGATTGCTGGCAACCACCAGGAGCCGGGAAGAGGCAAGAAAGAATGTTTCCCTAGAGCCTTCAGCGGGAGCGTGGCCCTCCAGACACCTTGATTTTGGACTTCTAGCCTCCGAAACGATGAGAGAATAAAGGTCTGTTGTTTTAGGCCGCATGGTTTTTGGTACTTTGTTACATCAGTACTAGGAAACTGATACAGTAACCATAAAAATAAATAAAATGAAAAGCCACATGTTATTCCATTCTAGTCCTGCCACCTGCTCCTGAGCCCTGGGCCTGAGGTTTAATCTCTCCTCGTTAAAAAAGGGGGAGTCTAACAAGTGGTAGAGGGGTGTGTGAAAGCTGTACCAGCACCAAACAAAGACTTTCTCCTGGTGAAAATCAGAAAGTTTGAAAACTAATAGATCGGGAAGCGGGTATGGCTCAATCGATGGAGCTCCCGTTTACCATATGGGAGGCCCCGGGTTCGCTTCCCGGGGCCTCCTTGTGAGGGCAGGCCGGCCCGCGCGGCATGGTGGGCTGATGCAGCAAGACCTCACAGCAAGGGGGAGATAAGCAGACACAGAAAAAACACACAGCAAATGGACACAGCAAATACAAGCAGCAAGGGGGGGATAAATAAATAAATAAATAAATCTTTAAAAAGAAAAAAAAAAACAAAAAACTAATAGATGGAGTAACTCTTTTCTCTGTGTTATTTAATGCTGGTCAGTGTGTCTTCTAAAATAATCTTTGGGAAGCACTGGTATAATACACCCACCCTGACTCTGACTCTACCCATCTGATGCTAAAATCCCTTGATCTTGAACCCTAGAGGTGCACATCTCCAGTGACCAGGAAATCTCTCCTTTCTGACAGCCTCTCTCTCTAGAGATGGCTCTGGCATGAAGCCAAACTCTTCTTGTAACTTCCCCACTGGTTCTACCTCTCCCCCTTGAGGATACCAGGAACAAGCTGATCTCTTTATCCCAAACAGCCATTAACCTCTCAGAGCCTCAGTTTCCTCATCTGAAAAATAGGAATAATTATACTCACCTCCCAGGGAGTTTTTGAGGGTGAAATGAGATAGAGCATGTAAAGTGCTCTTGTCCATCCCTTTTATTGATTCTACTATGAATTCTTCCATGGGAGGGGGTGAAGAGGAGTCAGTAAAGTTTTGTCTGGGAGTAGTTAATGATCATGAAGGTGGTTCTTGAGCTTCAAGGAAGGATGAGATCAATTCATCCAAGTGACAGGGCATCCAGGTAGGAGAAACAGCAAAAACAAAGACTGGGGAGATAATGGGATAATTTGGGGAGATGAGACGCCAGGACATTTTAAATGTACAGGAAAATACTTAGCATGGTATCTGACTCAACAAATTCCCTTCCTTTCCCTAAGGAAAACTTCCCATTTCCACCTCTCTACCTCATCCATTAAATGGAGGATAATGTTTATGGTGGACAGAACTGATTGAACCAAAGCCTGTTCTCTTCTTCCAAAATAGTAACGTTGCAGCTTGCACATGGTTGCCCAAGTAGGAACTGAATTTCCCATCCCCTTGCAGCTTGGTGTGGCAATGTGAGAAAGTCCCCACCAAAGGAATACGAGTAAAAGTGATGTGTGCCACTTAAATATTCCTTAAAACACCACTCAAAAGATGTAAAGGACTTGTATGTGTAAACAAATCACTGTTGAGAGAAATTAAAGATGACCTAAATAAATGGAAAGATGCCATGTTCGTGGATTGGAAGATTTAATATCATTAAGATGCCAACACTTGCTGTAAGTGAATAAATTACCATTGCTTAAGCTGAAAAAAAAAAAAAAAAAGCCAAGCAAAGTAGTGCAAATGTTAAGTTATGTCAGATAGCCTAAGTGACTAATTTGAGTTATTTGAATAGCTGTAAAAATTTTATTTTGGAAAATTTGAAAATTAGTGGCAGTTAGGTAAAAAATTTCACATAT